>JXXA01019841.1:0-13347 GCA_000956255.1 Anopheles punctulatus
CGCACGCCGGGTGGTAAGGGGGGCATATGAAATAAAACTTCCCCACCGGGAGCTATAATTTCTCGCACGGTTGTATAACTCACTGTGAAATGTTGATTTAATCATTTGCATTGGAATGCAACGGTTCGAACGGGGGCGGATGGGATGATGCGCCTCGTACGGTTTGCTCGTTGCTTTGATTTCCGGTTCGGTTTCAGCCTCCGATGCGAGCAGATACGTGATGCCGGTGGTTGATACGGTCAGTGGTTACAGTATGGCGAGTGCGAGTACGAGTTGTTTAAGACCAAAGTCAGACACAGGATGCAGCAAACGTTGCCGAGGGTAAATAACGACTGTCAAATGCCCGTGACGCCATGTCAGATTTGTGGCGTAAACGTCTTGATCAGTCGGCACGGTTATGGCAGATGCAGTATTAAACAAGCTTTTCCTTTAGCAGTTGATTGCATTGCTATACATGCACATAAGGGTTAGCCATATTTATCCGAAAAATCATTTAGTAATGCACAATGTAAATCGATTGTTATTTCCTCCCCAAATAATCTTCAAGCGATATAAATTCAATTCAAGCCAGCACGGATCATCTTCGCGGCTTTTCCCCATGAGCTATGTTCAGCGGAACAACGTTATCAACATCATAACAGTTAAACTGTCTATTTGTTGTCGGTAACAAGTCCTCACTCTGCCAGCCAAATCCAATAAGGCCCGCGTGCCGTCTGCCTTTGTTGAACCGCACGGTGCTGCGTCATTGTTCAACAGGTAATTTGCCGCACACATTGCGCCCCACGGTCCGCTGTGTGAAAAGCGATGGACTGCTGGAATGTGGCGGTACCAGCGGCTGCCAAAATGGATCCTTTTACAGTTCGTAGCGTCAAGTGCTAGGGCCTCAAGTGGAGCCGTTTCGAACTGTCCCGTGTCATGAGCGTGCTCGAAATTCCCCGAAGCCAATCACGCATGAAGTTAATTTTCGGTGCTGCAAGAGAACCGCGCGGTATCTTGCATTGACGTAGACTTTGAAGACGCTTGGATCTCACTGCCATCTCCCCGGACCACCTCACTCCCCTCCCTCGGTCAAATCCAGCGAAGCGTTACAGCATCCGACGGCAGGAGGGAATTTTTTTTCTTTTTTTGCTTCCTTGTTGGTGGTGTTGTTTCCTTCGCTCGGGTGTTCTAATTAACTAATAGGCACTTACCGTCCCGGTGTTTGCGGCTCTTTGTGTCTCTGGCAGATGCAAGCTGTTGAAACCGTCCGGACGGTGGCGGACTTCCACGAACTTCGCCCAATTTGTGGAGGCTGGAGTGACTTTTTTTTTCTCTCTCTCTCTCTTCCCACCAGTGGGTGGGTTTCTCGTCGCTGCTGCCACTTCGCTCCGGTTTTTGCAATTACACTTCTGCCCGCTTGATAGCGCCGTCACGTCACGTTTTGAACTGCTGCCATGGCTTGGGAGTGGCTTTCCCTCTCGATGTGTTTAACCTTGGCGTGCGATCGACCACTTTCTTTCGATGCGCACAGGTGATGCCACCCGGTGGGGTATGGCGGTTACACACTCGTTTTAATTTAAGTTATTTTAGGGAAATGCGACCCGGCTCACGGGAACACTTCACTCACTGCGACAGGCATGGAATGTCACATTGTATTTGCCAGCGCATCGCTACAGAAATAAAAATGGGCACGAGAAATAAATGAAAAAACGGAAGCAAATAGTCGTTAAGCTGATTGGTCCTGGTAACCAAAACAAACGCCCGGGATGAAATGTAAGTAGGCTAGAGCTGGGCAGCTTTCCTGTGGCACTTGCCATTGTCCAGATATCGTTTTTTTTACGGCCCACATTAAAAACCTCCCCACCGGAGCCGGGCGGAGTCGGAGATTGAAACTCAACAGCGATTCTCAACTGGATCATATTTTACTGGCGAACGAGGAGCAGACACTTTTAATGCTTCGTTTGAAAGCATTCTATACGAAAGACCCCCACCCCGACAGCCCGAAGGAAGCAAGTCGAGTTGAGTAGCTTGTTTTTACTGTCGCAAGCCACCACCACCACCACCACACCCACCACCCCCATCAGCCTTGTTGTCGTCGCCGTTTTTGGCTAGTGGCGACACTTTTAACGCTGGACAATGGGAAAAACGGAATTCGAAAGGATGGTTCCATCGATTGTAACATGGCTACGGGCCACCCTTATGCAGTTCATCGCCGTTCAAGCTCCTCCCAGCTTTCGGGTTGACTATGGTTTTTGTTGTCGCTCGGTGCTGCTAGGGCCGGGGCCGCATCAACTATTCCCCATTCCCGCAAGAAGCCCGCTACTTAAAAGCAACTCGCAAGCCAAGCCTAAAAACACGTCGCCCCACCGTCGACGTGTTCCACCTACCCCGCCCTTCGGGCAGCCGGATCAAGTTTTCGACGCCTTAATCTATGCGTCCGTTTTCTCCGGAAAAAGCGTCTCCAGTCTCGGACGGGTCGGTCGGGCCGAAGTGGCCGAAAACGACATTAGTTTTGTTTTTGCTTCCTTTTTTTTTTGTTGGAATATTGTTTTGATTCAGATGCCTTCCTTTCGTGTGCTTGTGTGTGAGTGTGATCGTTGCTTGTTTCTTTGGTCGTTCGTTCGCTCGTTTCGCATGCCCTGCAGACAGACGAGCGAACGAACGGTTCCGGGGCTTAGCTCTTCATTCGGGGATTGTTGGAACAGTTGGAGGGGGAGGGGAGCGAGTGGCTACTGCTTTTTGGGCTGTCTTCAGACGCGGAAACAAATTCACATATTTATTATGCCCTCTCCACCGCATTGGTCCACCGCTAAGAAATTGGGCAAACTTTCCCAAACGCTTCCACACAACCCTCACCCCCCCAAACGGTTGGTGTTGATGTTTGCGAACGTCCTCAGCCCCGCTTGCTTATCGGTTTCCAATAAAATACACTACCTAACGACATGCCCATCGTCCTGGTCCCATCGGAATTGGGAAAGTGCAGACCCGCAGCTGGCCCAACCCGTCGCCTGATCCAGAAAGCAGGATATGACGGGCGTCCACATCCAATCTCGTGCTCAAAACGGAGAAACAGACAGTGGAAGCGAACCCGAAATTGAGGGCCGGAAAAATGAAGCCCCACAAAACTTTAGTATCCCTTGGCGACGTTCACGGTGGCGCCTACTATGTCTCCCGCAAAAAAGCAAGTGGAAGGCATGGATTCGGAAGCGTTTGCTTTTTATCCACTTTTTGACCACCATCACCATCAAGTGTTACAACCCGCTGGCTGCAAAGGCCGTGTCCTATATGTGAATTATCCAACCGTCTCTTTCCGCGCGTAACGATGACTTAAATCTCCATACGGGACGGTACCACAACAAACTATATAACCTCCACTAAACAAAAAAAAGAAAAAGGAAAAACTATAGTCAAAGTGGGCCACCGTTTCGATCCTCCTTTTTCCGGTCGCGTTCCAGAAACAATAACACCAACACGCAACACAAACACGTCCAGCGTGGACGAAGTCGAACGGTTGGGAAACGGCTGGAAAACAAAATATCACACACGCACACACGATTCACACTGACGCAGCAGTATTCCACTTTTATGAACGCTCGCACTGGCAAGGCCCGATTGTCCTTCCGAAACGGCGCGGTTCACCCCTCGTGCGCGCACACGTATGCGTGTCCGTACACTCACACCAGCACGGGCGGAAGTTCCAATCCGGATTCACCTTGGCCACCTTTGTTTCCGGAGCCAGCGCGAGGAACGCCGCGACCCCGACCCCTCCGGATCGACCCGAAACTTCGCCTGAACCTGCCTGACAGCTTGGCGCTTGTTCGATGGAGTGGTTGGAGTGGATGTAGCAGGCACGAATCCGTCGAGCTGCCCACGATTTCCGCACGCTGTTCTCGCTATTCCTCGCTGCCAATTCCGACCGACCGAACGCACAGAGACCGCTAAACTGAGAATCGTCCTGCCGACATCGCTCCATTTTAAGGCGACTGAGCGGCTGACGACCACGCGCTTTGCTGCCGTGCCGTGTGGTGAGTCGTCCTTCTCCCCAACTGACAGAAGTGCCGATGCTCCACTTCGTGCTGGACAGGCTGTGCGGGCTGTGCGAGTGTATCGGTGAGATGGCGAGAAACACCAGCACACGCTCACCTGCCTTACGCGTGCCAACGCGTCCGGACACGCTCGTCAACAAAGGAACGATTGCAGGTATGCGTGCGTGTGTGCGTGTGTGTGTGGGAACCGAAATCTCACCACCGAACCGACTCCTGTCAAGTTGGCCATGTGTCAAGCGAAACCCAACTCGAGCCCGTGGTGAGTTTGCGCAACACCCGTCTCAACCGGTGGTGTGTTTGGAATCGAAAATAAATAAATGCCATTTTTCGGCTCTCGGGCTCTCTCTCTCGCTCTCTCGACGAGATGTCTCTCGGTGAGATTTGCCTCGGCACGAGGACATTCCTCCGCAGCACCGGAATCCACCCGTATGTTTTGACATTTTGGCGTTGCCTCTGCGGGTTCACACAAACCGACACGCACACAAATACACGAACCGACACACAGCCAGCGACGGCCTGCAGGAGCAAACCGTTTTTGGGGCTTGTGTTTTGATTCCACGCTTTCGTTCGGATGCACGTTTGGCGGCTCCCGGCCCGCACCCCTGCCACTTTTCCCCCTCAACCAAAACAACTCAAACCGCAACCGATGGAGGCGCCCGGTGGTTGGTGTGTGCGATTGTGTTTTTTTTCTCCATCTTCTTTATTTTCGTATGTGCGACATTTCGCATCGGATGCGCCCGCCCGATGGCCGAGTTTGTTTGGCACTGCTTGTTTGGCCCGGTGTTAAATTGCTCGGCGAGCGGAGAGCGGCGCGGCGGTACGGATCATGCATTAATTTTAATAATGCCACTCGGGTGAATTTATTTCCACCGGCCGGCCGGGGCCGGAGCGCGAAAAAAGTTGAAAAATAATTCAAATTTATCAATCACGGCTGCGCACGGGCGGCCAGGGACATACGGTGCGATAATTTGTTTCCAAACTGGATTATGATGAAGAAAGTTTGTGCGGGTAAATAATGTTCGCGAGTTGAGCCGAACCGAACGAGAAATTTGTGTTAAAACACAAATTCCAAGAACGCGAATACTTTCTTCCAGTAAACCCCAATACTGCTTGCTTAGTTAGCATCCAATATTGTGTGTGTGTTTTTTTTTTGCGGACAGCACACTTGTTGCAACGGAACAGGCCACCCCGAAAGGGAGCCGAACCACATGTTGCTTCTAATCAACGCAGCACAGATGCGATATGAATTCAAAGCAACCTTTGACCCACCGCAAATAATCAAGACGATCCAGCAGCTGCTGTGCAAACAGGGAAGCTAGACCAAAGTAAATATTGCGCTTAATTCAATGTGAGCGATGTGCTCCCAGAGCTGAGTGCATCCTTGAAGCATGCACATACGAACAGTTGAAAGTTGAAAACTCACAAAATCAAAGACTGTGATAGGTTAAAAATGGTTGTGAAATATCCTTACCGAATGAGTAAGACTCCGAGCTGTGTCGGAGCCACTTGCGCCACCGGACTCTCTTCCGGGGTCGATTCGGGTTACGCTTGCGGACGAACGAATGTCCGGAGCAAGTAACATCCTTCCACCGTCCACACGCCATCCGTGTGCCATCTGAGACGTCCTTCCAGACGACGAGGGCGATGACGACGACATCGTCTTCATTGCTTGATCTTTGAGCAAGTAAATTAATTGAAGGACATGCGAGACGGCCCAACCCAACTTCTGCCCCGACCCCCTCCGCTGCTGCAGAGCGGCACAAGCGATAAGAAGTTAAATCCGAACCGTTGGCGTACTGACAACTACGCTTCACGACCGAAACCGGACGGTCAGGGCACGGTTGGTTCTTTGAAAAGCAATTTACAATTTGCTAGCAAATGTTTGCCTTTGCGAACCGTCGGTCACCGAGGGCGAGGGCGGACGAAACTTTGAAATCCTTGGCAACTGTGCCGGTCGTAATGACCGTGCGATGGCCACTGGTCCGTGCCCGTCGGTAATTCTAGTTTTCCGACAAGTGTTAATGGCTTGTCCTTTCGGGGTTAGGGAGCGTGATCCCGAAAATGCGTCTTCGGTCATTTGCGAAGCAGTAAGTGGGTTGTTGTGATGCGAGCTGTGACACGAATAAATCTTTTCCACCTCATTGACCACTCACTTGCTTAATCTGGTTGGATTTTTTCTCCCCTCCTTTGTTGCCAATCCGTTCTTCGGTCGGGAGAGGGCGCTCTTTGGGGTTATCTTTTATTACCGGGCACCCAGCAATAGGACAGCTCAAGAGGAAAAGGCGGAAGTTAAAAAAAATGGAAATAAAGATTGAAATTTGCCGTGGATTACCGGTAACCCTTTTTTTTTTTGGTTTGAGGGGGCGTCGATGGGGGCCTTAGCCCATATTTGATCCCTTTTTTGTGGTTTTCGACCCGGTCCAGATGTTGCTCGATTATTCCGGGACTTCAGCAAAAGCAGTAACATTACCAGAAGAGCCGTAGATAATGATCCGGAAACCACAAACCTTCCTCCCCGGGATGGACGGAAGGATTCGCAAGAATGTTTTCGGGCGAGGTCGCACCCGATAGGAAACGCGCCCGAAAACGGGATTGTAATTTAAAAATCTGATAATGGGCAATGTTTCGGCATAGTTTAGTGTGGCCTCTGGACCCGGGAGAAAGGGTCGGATTGTGAAGTTATTATCGATTGCACGGCGGGCAAAGGTAAGCGTTGGATTATATTTTATTGGTAAACGAGTTGCTGCGAAGCCTTACCAAGGACATTACCGTAGAGTAGAAAATATTAACAAACGTTTTCGGTACGGCAGCTAACGAGTATTTTGTGGTGGTTACTAATTTCTACTTCGGCAGGCTAAAACTCCCAGCTGCTCAGCCACTTGAGCGAGGCCAGCGTCGAGTTGGGTTCGTGGCTGAAGGGTCCGCTCATGCCGTACGCGAGGGGCGAGAAGAGGGCGAAGCTGTAAACCAGGGCCGCCATCGCCGTACCGAGACACACGTGCCGCAACCACCCGGCCAACCGACCGGTGATGTAATCGAGCATTACACCTGTAATGAAGAGGAAATAGAATGGAAGG
The DNA here is from genome assembly GCA_000956255.1 of Anopheles punctulatus. Taxonomy (NCBI): domain Eukaryota; kingdom Metazoa; phylum Arthropoda; class Insecta; order Diptera; family Culicidae; genus Anopheles; species Anopheles punctulatus. The sequence continues at coordinate 7,103 of JXXA01019841.1, forward strand.
GACAACGGTTGCGGTTAGTCAAACAGTTTCGATCGGAAATGGATTTCGGAAGGGAGCAGGGTCGGCAAAAACAAAAAACCACACCACTGGAAACCACCCGAAACTCGCTGCGAAACTATTCATCGAACGTAAAATATGCTCCGTTTTATTTTCGGTTTTTGGTTGTAGAAATCCCTCTTTTTATGCTTTTTATGCTCATGTGACATTCATGTGCACGCCGCATGATTGAGCAGAAAACGTACATGCAAAGGTGGGGAACGTTTGAAGCATCAGTTCGATAAATCCGTGCGGTTTTGCGATGGTTCGGTGTTTTGGTGGCGTTCAAAATTAATGACCGCTGAAATTGAAGCCCACGCACACACATACACACACACATGCACACGAGGCTGAGTAATGGTGTTCGGTCGGGTGACGATGAAAAGCCATCGCAATGCGTCCATCTTTCGTGGTTCAACAGTTGCGGATGTGGGCAGGAATAAATTGGCGTAGTGTAAATACAGTGAGTGTTGGAAAACGGAAACGTTCCCTCAAGCGGAGGAACGGCTGAAGGTAAATAAAATACCCGAAAGCGATTTTCAGAGCCACTCTTTTTGAGAGACGTAGGTGTATTTTTCAAAGGGAAACACTTTTGACTGATTGAAATTCAAATTCACACCGAAAACTATACAACTATAAAATCGGGGGTTTTATCAAGCCCCGTTTTTTAGTTTTAGTAATTTACAAAAAAATTGAAATAGCTCAAGAGAAATGATCAAACAATAAAAAAAAAAATACACGCGTTTACTGATTTATGTTACTTCAAAAATTGCTTTGCATACACCAAATGGATTATTAAATTCACTACTAACAAGGGTAATAAAATCACAATAGATTCCAAAGTATTTTCGTTTGTCAATCCACCGCCCAATTTACTGCTGCCGAATGCGCTCGAAATCATAAAAGTAATTTTCGTCACGTGCAAGGCACGGGCTTAACCTAGCCTCATCGATAGTTTAATAAACAAGATCAATTTCCATCAACCAATTAATGTTTCCCAGCAAACTGATGCTTCCTCTTCCGCGCACGGTTAAACTCCACGCACGGACGTGAGTATGCATCCAGCATAATTTACTCGCAGCAGGAAGCAGCCCCATTACCCTTCCCTCGCGCACCACACGGCGGGCTGAAAGGTGTGGCTGAATTGTGTTTTAATTTCCCAACACCGGTGGAAATCGGTCCGAACGGATTGCCGTGTGCGAGCGCCAGGGTTCCATGTTTTTGGGGGGGGCCGGAACGCACGAAAAAGTGACCAACTGACCACCTCCGAACCTCCAGCAGAGTGAGAGGTATCGGGCAAATATTGTGGCAACAAATGTGGCGAACGTGAGGGTGTGTGCGTTTCGTAGCAGGCGTTGGTTTGGATTTTCGACAACCAAACCAAACAACCCGAAAATCCTCACGCGCGGTAAAACGAAACAGCAAAAAAGAGAAAGAGGTAAACCTCACGCCTCCACCCAGTAATTCGATCGATTTCGTCCGTTGTCCCGTTGTGGTGGGGGGGAAGGACGATTTGGCTGGAGGCTTGAGCAGGTTGTGACGGTCATTAGCGCCAATCTAGGGACGGATATTAACACACGCAAATAAGCGCCGAACCGCCTGTGGGCCTGTGGGCCTATTGGTGCGTTTGTTCGTGTTCGTGTGAAAAAAAACCGGGATTTATGTGCCGTGCCTCAGTGCAAACAATTTGATTTGTGCAACTCCAATGCAATAATTAATAAGCTTCAATCCATTGAACACAATATTTGCAAATGGCCGTGCGGGGAAACAAAACCAAGCGAAACAACAACAAAAAAAGCCTTCGAATTTGTTAACACAACGGAACGACATTGTTATGGGCTGGAGAAATTCACAGTGCTCCTTCCATCGCGCTCCATCCGGGCCGAAATGAACTTCAAAGTTTAAACCAACCACACACGCACACACACACACACATAAAAAAACAAGCTATGCTTCGTTGAAAACCCCTCACCGCTCTCAAATGGATCGTCCAGACTTCCGTCCATCAGACGTCGACTTCAAAGAGCGCCGTGTAGAAAGGAAAATAGAAGCACAATCGCCGCACGCTTGTAAGATGTCACTGGCTGTCCAATTGATTTGCTTTCTCGGGAGGTTTTTTTTTATTTTACGTGCGCACGTTGCCCGCCCACCGTCGAACAACGGAAAACGTGGAAGCCCTTGCAGTGGGAAAACTTGCGCTCCAACCTGTGTTCCGTCGATCAAATTGAAACGAAGCGGAATTGCGTGAGAAGAGCGAGCGTGGAAAGCCCTACCGGCACGCTGGAAGCAGCGATATTTGGTTCCAATAAGAGATTTCCGTTTTCACCGGGCAAAACACACACAAATAAAAAACAACAACAACAGAAAGAATAAAACCACACGAAGGAGGAAATGGCGCAGGGAAATGTTTTGATGTCCGAGGGCCCGAGCTCGAAATGAAAACGGAAAAAGGCACCTGCAAGCGGAAGCGGAAAAAATCATCGTCTGAGAAGCGGCCGCCCTTGCTACCGGCCCACGCTTCCCCACAAAGCCCGCTTTATTACAATCGTCCCATTTCCTACGACATTTTGCTACAAGTTTGCCTTCGACTTGTGTGCCTTCTTCTTCACCGGCTTGCGTTCCGGGTAGCTGGGGGGCGGGGGGACGGGCTTTCATGTTTCCTTCTATGAGTTCCTTTTCCTTCCCATCGGCGCGGGAAGGCCGACGCTCGTGTTCGATTGTTACGAAATTGGATTTCTGCCTGCCTTGACCTTTTGCATGCCACCGGCTCTGCGATGCGTTTCGGTGTTCGGAGCTAATGCACGAATGTTCAGCTCCCATTGTGCGAAGTTGTTGGAGCAAGTAATTTTGGAGTAATTTAACATTTTTCCACTTTTCCACCCGGCGCACGAGCGATGGCACACAAATGTACCGAGCGGGGGGGGGGCAGCAGCAGCGCATAGAAATTGAATTTTGAATGCCACGGCGGATGGTGCCGGGTGCCACGGGTACAAGTTTTGCTATCCCGGTGAGAAATCATGATGTTGGGAATGGTCAATTCGGAGGAAATGATTGATTTTTTTTGTTTTTTTGTTTGCGGGCAGCATGTTCTTGTCCTTTCACAGGAAGTACCTTGTACGACAAGGTGCACGTGGAAGTTTGCGTAGATACTTTCCGTTTGTGTTGTGTATGGAAAACTTTTTATAAGCGAGAATTGAAACTGCCATGTAGCAACAATTTTTATTTGGATTTTTATTCCCCAACCCCTCATATTTTGGAATAAGAGCTGCCTTCAACGCCTAAAGGTAGGCAATGTAAGCGCAACAAAAAATAGATGTAATTGAATAGAGAAAAAAAATCCATACTAATCTTAACATTTCTCTGGTGAAATTTGAACCAAGCTGTGCCGGTTGTTCTTGCACATAATCATTAAAATACAATTTTCAGACCGTTTACAATTGCGAACATTGTTCCACAATAAGTAGCCCTTAGCATAACTATCAGTGTTATTGGTAGCAAAAATAGACCCATTTTTATGCACCCATTTTATGATAAACAATCTGTGAGTAATCGAATTCAACACTGCTATCGCATGAAAGCTGATGAAACTGATATCAAAACGCACTCAAGCGTACGGTCTAAAATTTTAATTGATTCTACATAACACGCGATTACACCAATCAAAGTTTTACCGCTGCCACCGGACGGACCCGGGCAGACGTCTTTTCACAATAAAATTTATTGTCAGTCCTTACCCGCCGCGACCCATCACTTCGCTTCTCATTTGCATGTGGTTTTCATAATGAGTTTTCGCCGCGATTATCGCAGACAGTATCTGGTGGTGCGTGGTGCGGTGGCCCTGGTGGAGCGAAGCCACTAAAAAAGGGTTGGAAAACTAATTTCGTTATGAAATTGAATTTCTACGCTTCGATGGCGGTGCGGTGAGGGTGGTTTGCATTCAGTCAGTGCGGCCAAATGCAGCCAAAACCGAGGTAAAAATCAATCCCACCACATACACCACTTCGGAGCGTCAGATCGGGTGCTAGCATCCAACTGAAGAGCTCATTAAAATCATCTCCTCGTGAAAGGATAATCACTTACCCGTACGCTCTGCCAGCGCCATTGCTACGAAACCCCGGAACCAGTTTTCTCGCTCGGTGATGCGTGAAAATATGAATTTTAAAAATTAATGTAAAAAAAGCCTCGATCAAATTCAATTGCACAAAGGCGAGGGGGTGTGTGCGCTTTTCGGGGCTTCCGATACGGTGCTTTCAATCCACTCGAGAGGATTCGAATAGTGCTGGTGCTGGTTCCCTCCTCGTTGGCATTGAATTCGTACGACCTGATTTCATTTCATGGTGGCCGTGCGAGAAGAGAGCTTCCTCTTATAGTACCACATTTTCACACGCACGCCCAGCATACAGCATCCGCGAATGGGACTTGGGAGCGTAAAAAAAAACAAAAAAAACGCCAAGCACTTACAAAGTCCATTCCGGAAACACGGAAAACCCGATTCGAAACACGTCCACGTCAATCAGCTGGACCCCGCCTCGTTAAAAACACATCCATCTCCTGTCTTTCCCGGGAACAAAGAGCCGAAGCTTTTGCGGGGTCGCCTTAATTTCGATGCTCGGGTCGTTTTCATGAAAGGTACGGGCTTTTTGTATTGCCGTGTCCTTCTCCTAGATTCGATGCGAAACGGGTTGACTTGAAAGTTTGTCAATTAAATTACATTAAATAATCCTTTTGCGCCTTTTGCCTTTGGAGCGGTGTGGAATGAGCAGCAGGCAGGGTGGCGAGAGTGACAGTTTCAAAAACATAAAGGCCACCGAAATCTCACCAATTTGTTGGTTCACGCCGGGACGGAGTGATTAGAATATTCATTTGTTTTTTGGAATGATTTTCTGATTATTTTTTTTTTTCGTCTACTACCGGGCAAATTATAACGATGGTCGCCGGATGATTAATGAATGGGGAAGTGACAATGCGGTTGATCGAAGCAGAACCTCAGCACTTACCGGCAAGCATCGAGTTGAAGACGAGCGCTGGGAAGTAGTGGTGGAAGTAGAGCACGCGACCCATCGCGTAAAAGGGTAGGTAGTGGATCAACCAGCCCCCGAACAGCCAAAGAGCGGCACGAAGAAGTTGCCATTTAGAGGCTGAAAAGATTCGGAAAGGTAAAAACATTCGTCTGTCAATCATTTTAGTATAACTTTAGTATAACAGTTCGTATAACAATTTAATAAAAAGTTTCATTTTTTCGATACTTTAGCAGTAGAATAATTTTTAAACAATTCTTGTTAGTCTAACATAACTTTAGATAGATAAATGGCGGAGTAGATGGACTATCTGCCGCATTAGACTCGCAACTCGCATCGAAATTAGAGTACTCCAGCAGATACAAAGAGATGACCAACTTGTACCCTCGCCTTAATGGGACGGCAATTAGAAGCAATTTCAAGTGTCCGCGGTGCAACTGGAGCCGGCTCGAATTCGAGCACGAAGCTAATTTGTTGTCCTAATTTCTAGTGCCAGCAAAAGGCGACACCAGTCGGTGCTAAAAAAAAGAAAAACACAAAAACACCTCACGCGCGCGCTCTTCGCACACCGGCTGGGTCACCAATTTACGCTCGGTAGGATATTACCCGTAGCCTTCCAGTATTTTCTCAGCCAGGGACCTGACGGACAATTAAAAGTTACGAAGGCGCGGGTGCGCCATATTTCGTGAAACGTTACACCGGATTAAGATGGGGGTTGAAGTAGGCCATGCTGTTGGTTACTTTTCGCCTAGGTTTCCAGCAAAAAACCCTCACGCTTACCGTCGTTTTCCGTGGTTGAAGCTGTCGTCGTCGACTTACTGGTCCCGGACGGTGGGTCGGCCGAGTTGCGTTGATATCTGATAATCTCCACGCCGAAGATGATTAAAAAGAGTGCTAAAAATACCAAATTGCTCCACCAGATGATTGGGTTGCCCAATAAATAAACGCGATGGTCGGCACCGGAGAAAAACTGACCCTAGAAGAGGACAAAAAACAAAACAAACAAAAAACACGTTGAAGAAACACGGTAAGGCAAAAAAAGGAAAGGTAGGTTGTAAACCGTTGGCAGCAACTTTTTCTTGGGCTGAATTTGAATTCATTTCAAGCGGAAAGAGGATGCCTGCGAGCCCGTAACACGAACATTACTTTGGCGCATGCTTTTAGTCATTACTGCCGTGAAGTTTGTTGAAC
>JXXA01019855.1:0-10004 GCA_000956255.1 Anopheles punctulatus
TTTCTAAATACCGCCGCCAGCTCGTAAATAGTAAAATCCGCAAACATACCCCCCTCGGACTAGGGCAGTACGTTTGCTCCCCTAACTAACACAACCCCGTATGAGTGCGAGTGTTTTGTTTCCTCTAACGCCAGTTTTTCCCCGCTCTTCTTGTGTCGCTACTCAAGAAAGGTGAGATAAAAGGGGAGTAAAATACTAAGTGAAAACTGGGAAAATTACCCGCCACCAGATCCGGATGACCAACCGTTGGTGATCGGTTTACCAGATCCCGGCCAGAGAAATGGGAAACCGAATCGCAACCATAAATCCACAAACGTGAAGCCAAACGAACAAAAATACGATATTATTGTCCAAGCATCCGGATGAACGGGCAAAAGTTTGAGAAAAAAAAAGAGAATCAAGACGGTTCGCAAGACATTCTCAATGATCCCCTGATTTATGCCGGTATTTTCAGCATTCTCTTATTCCCGCTCATTGCTTCCTTGCGTTGTTGTTGATTTAGCAAAAGGATTCCATGATTCAATCAACGCGTGCTCCCTTTTGCGCTATCGTTTCTCATTCGATTGCGCGGTGTTAAGCGGAAAGATCAACACGACAAACGCGCAAACCGTACCACGACCTCCGGTGCCGGTGCGATTGTTGTTGGTTAACCGGAAGCACTTCATCATCAGTCCCGGCGGGATCTGTTTTTCCGACGCACATACACACACACAATCCACGAATAATACCCGTGAAAGCTTTACGCAGTAATGTGCACGAATTTCATTTTCAGCGCGCTATGAAACCGAGAGTGGAAAATTCATTGCATGATGTCTGTAATAATTTGTCGCGGGACTCTCGTCCAAAAGAATTCTTTCCACACGTTTTTCCTTCTATTTGTGGGCGGCAATCATGATGTTTGCCAATATTTGAAGACAATAATTTTTCTTCGACCAAAAGCAATAAATTGGACAGAAAATTAAACAAAAAGGCCAACGATCTTGCCTCTGGCAAATGCTTTTTATAATTCACGCATCTATCAGCATTTTCGTATGTGTCTAAATCAAACCGTATTCTAAGCGTAAAAAAACTGTTTTTATTAGGAATTTGTGCTGAAGCACAAAAAATTAATAAAATAGTCGCAATAAATTACGATGAATTTCTATTTTGCATTTTTCATTTTTTTTTTAACAAATGCTACTGGAGAGAAAATGGAAAATCTCGTCTCTCAATAACTACAAACGTTGCTGAGCGAAATGTCTCGTTTCAAAGAAAAGTACACCAATTAAATATTGCACCAGAAGAAAAGCCCCATTCTGTCCCCCACAAAATCCCACCGCCATCGAGTAGTAAGAAATTTTAACGGCTCCCATTTTAATGCTCCCCATAATTCAATGATGTAATCTCCTAATGCTGCCGCTGCCGGGTGTACTTTTATTATTTCCCAACGCCGCATCCGCCCGCGGTATGCATGCATTATGCAGGATGCGCCTGCCACTGCAGCGGATGGTAATGGTCCCTCCCATCAAGCTTTCCTTGCTTTGCGGTCGCCCACACGGTTGGGAAAATTAAAATTCTTTTCCGCTGCTTTGATTTCCCACAACCGCCATCCGACCACCGACACCACCATCGAACCCACACCTATGCACTGCGGGAGCGTGGTTTTATGCTTCTCGTCCCGTCCCGAAAAATGCTCGTAAAATGTACCACGTAGTTGTGGTTTTTCTGCAGTGGTCGAGGTTTTATGGTTACGTACTTTTCCTTTACATTTTTTTTCTTTTTGCTTTTTGTTGTCTCGCCAATCGGTTTCATTCATCCACTCGCTTTGTTTAAACAACTGCTCTGGTAGAAGTTGCAATGAGCTACACAGTCTGATGTAAAGGAATGCACTGTACCATGCTACCGGAAAGTGTTACGTGTCACGAAGCATTCAATCCCACCCCCGGGGGAACACAACTCCTTTCCCGATGGAGTCGCATGGTACTTCACATTCGCATCGTTTGCCGAGATAATTGTTTTCGTCAACCAATGGCACCGTCGGCTTCGGCTCTCGCGGGAAACCATGTCACCCTTTGGCCCACGATGAATAGCTAGTCAATTTTAAAACAAACACATAATCGATCTTCCATTCCCGCCGGTCGTTTCTGGTGGCAAATAAAGGCTAAATGGCAGCAGACAACGAAAGCGCGCGCACCAATCATCATCGCCACCGTCGAACGTTAACGACCGCGGGCCATAGAGATCATCTACCGAACTTCTAGCTCATCTCACCATCACAAGGGCTGCGTGGGTCGTAAATTTCCCCGGTTTTTTTTCCATTATGCTCCATCGTTTGCGCCAAACGCCAATTGCCAGGACACCGCGAGCAGTGGGGGACGAGGCAAATGAACACATTATTTATCCTGCCCCTCCTGGCGTGCGTGTGAGTGTGTAAATCGTGTAACCCCTTTTTTCGTACCAGAGGGCAATCGAGCGCACGGCACAAGCTCTTGACAATGAAACGTGATGACGTCCGCGAACTGAATCATTCTCCCAACGCACAGACACACACACGCAAGATCATCCCGTGAGAAGTAGCAACAGACTAACAAATGCATCAGAGCGGTAAACAAAAAGAAAAACGAATCCACCACGACTACGCACGTGGGTGGTTTTTGGTTGGGAGATTGGAGGTGTTGAGTTAGGAACGTGGCAACCGTGCAACCTCACATGCGAACAGCTCACCAAAAAACAATGAGAAGAAATTGTGCAACGACCTACGTTGCACGGCGAGCTGCAACAGCAGCAGCAACAGCAACAGTTTAAACAGAAACATCTGGCAGGATGAAGTTTGCATTCCGATGAAACGGTTGCACGTACCAGTTAAGGGGAAGTGCACGATAACTCACTCGGGGCAAAGAAAATAAGCAGCACTGGGCAGGTTATGATCCGTTACGCTCCTGGCAGCGGTTTTGTGTGTGAATCCTTGATCTCTATTTGCCGGGTGCCTTGAGCAGGAGCTATTCCCCGGGTCAGGGTTTTTGGGTGAACGTATCACACACTCGGCGCAGTTTAGGTAGATTTTCAATTCCAGGAGGTACCAACCGTACTCGTCTTGCCATATTTATTTACTGACGTGTATTGTCTTTTTTATACTTTCATCAATAACGTATACGAAAATGTATGCCATGTGGTTTAAATTTTTCTGAGCTAATCTGCTAGCTTTTTTTCAAAATACATCGTTTAGTAATATTTTAAAGTAACAGGGGTTGTCAAGAAAATCTGCGCAAGCAACAAATCTTTTTGATAAATATTCGTTATAAATCTTGACGCCTGTCTTCCTAACCTTCAAATTAACACAAAACCCCCTGCCTGATGTTATCAACAGGAAGTGTCGTTCACTAATGATCACGACCCTTTAGCCCTGCGTCTTTCAAAACCCAGCAAATCTTAGAACCGAACCACACACCATCCATCCGAAATGAAATGTCATCGCGCGCAAGGGTTTCCATCCTGACACCTGTTTCGGTGTGCCCTTTTAGCGAACACCTACCCTTTTGACCTACAATCAAAGCAGCCTCTCGATTCCTTGACCTCAAAATTCCCCAGCCCCAAGTCAGTGGCGGTGTCCACACCAGCTGGGGCTGCTGGGCCGCCATCGAAAGCAAACGGGGCGCGTGGCGGTTTTCGGGCAGCCACTCCTTCACCACACCACGTGCGATTGTGCTGCGGCTGCATCTGTGATGAATGTTTTGTGGCCTTTTTCGGTGGTGACGGTGAAGCCGGTGGTGGGCTCCTTGTGTGGCTTTATTACATCGCCACCCATGCCGAGAACTAACGCTTCGCCAATCCGAAACCGAACCCACCACTACAAATGATGAACAGCAGTGAAATGTGTGATTAATGAATGCCACTTCTCGTTTCTTGCTACTAATGGCCGCTATACTTCTTACCGAGCGCTGAAGAACCTCATCGAACCATCCCAGTGACAACCCTTTCAGTGCGGTCCTTCCCTTGCGTCCTTCATCGCTTCCAGAATAGTTGATTCCGACCTATCCGGCCGGATTGAATCGTACAATGATGTCCTCGATTTCATGAAGTATCGCTCACGACCGAACCGATCGAAGCACTTAAGCAATAATCTCTGACGGCATCATCTTTCCGCGGCCGGTGGCCCATTTCAGAGCGCTCGCACGGCCGAAAAGTTGCCTTCAACACCCATTAGTGCGTTCGATCGGCAAACTAAACAATGATTAATTAACACTCGCGCGGAAGGGTGCGCGGAAACCGGCCTGGTCAAAGGGTGAACTTTTCGCACGTTGACCTGTTCGCGGGCGCCCTTCCCCCCCCGGCGGCGGATGCCGCGTCATGTGGAGGACAAAACTTTCGGTGAGTTTGCAATTTCTTTCTGCAAAGCGCGTGGAGCAACAGCCCGAAGAAATGCGCGCCGGCTTAATCGAATGGGTGTAACGACTTTTCATGGTGCGATAAATTTTCACACTGTCAGCGTAATGACAACCGGCTCCCGGCGTGTGGGCATGTGTTGGATGAGAAGGAGAGCGCGGGGAGGGGACTTTGGATCATTTTTGTGAGGAATTATAGTGGCATGATTAATGGACCGACCGGCTGGATAGCATTGACTGGTTGGATGGTTGATGTACGTCATCGCCCATTCGCGTTGATCGACCTTTGCAACGATCAAGGTTTGAAAGTCAAGCGGAAGTTACCGAAAACGAAGGGCTTGGAACAGCAAAACACGCCCTTTTATAAATATTTTATAACTTAATTCCCACTGTGTTTTTGGCTACGAGCTGCGCTCGTGAACGAGAAGTTTCGAGATGGAATTTTTATTCTCCACTCACCCAACAACCAGCGCAAACCGTTCATATCGGTCACACTTCGTAAAACCGACACTCTGTTTACGTTGGACTGCAACCAACCCAAGCGACCACTCAAAACTATGTTAGATCAACTGCAACATCGGTCAACATTCCACACACCTCCACACGCGCACCACGGTGCAAATGGAAGCAAATAAAAACTTTAAAAGAAAATTACCCTTCACGCAACGCGTATTTCAGGATGGACCGAACGTTACGTCGGGCGGCTGAGGCGTACGGAGTGGAGCAGAAATTCATTTATTTATACTTCTATTTTTTATGCACTCCCCCTACTGCTTCGGATAAACAGAACCCGAAGTAGCGGACTGCGTGGCGGACACCAGTCCCCAACGTGGCATGGCGTTTCCCGTGCGCTTTGAAGGATTTGCAGCACGGTTGGCTAAATTGCATCCAGCAGCGAACGCAGCGTGACAACGCACCAAACAGCGTACAAAGTAGCGAGCGCGAGCGAAGCTGGGATTGCGAAAAGTGACCGAAGCAAAATGGAATTGTTATGAATGAAAACTTCCCCATTCCGCGGATCATGGCAGGAGCGGTTTGCTGCACTGACTCAATCAAGTTGCATAATAAAGCGCAGCCGACGAATTGCGATCGGATAATCAATCGCGCACGGTGGAAATCAAAACGATGCTGCTGTTTGGACGGAGAGAAAGAGAGATATTAAAACCATTTTCCACGCGGAAACAACTTCGTCTTTACGCTGGTAAAGACCACATTCTGATGCGGTCGAAATCGGATTCAAAACTTTGCTCACGGACGATGCCGGGAGGGAATTAAAACAGCATCAAAACTAAACAAGGGCTTGAGAAACTGTTCCACTAGAGTCAAGTGGATAATGTTTTTTGTGCTCTTTCGCTTTCGCCTCTACAGAGAAGAAAATATGTTCCAAGTAAATTAAACATCAAAGAAAACGATTGTGAATAGCACAATGTATTGTATTGCAGGTAAAAATGAACATATTGATTTTACATACTAAATTGAATTTATAAGAACTCATCAGATTATGTTAAAATTTATATGAAAATGATAATTATTTCGAAAAACTTACTTTTTAACCAAAATCTCATTGCACCGTATAAACATTACAATATTTGCTTGGAATCCTAAAAGCATTACTATAGTCCCAGCCATGTTTTGTACTGTTTGATGATCATCTGTGTACCAAGAAAATAAACGTGAATAATTTTATTTCCAAAACAACACCCATAGTGAAATTTTCTCCTAAAATGACCTGCACACGCATACTTGAAATGTGTGTTTGTCTTCAAGGAAAACCGAAACTCGACCACTTCCAGTACTACCCCGTTCAAACACCCTTACCCCACCACGCACTACGGAAATGCCCGCTGAATTAATGTGGTATACCACCTCTTACCACCAGAAAAGCGCGCAACGCACTTTTGCACTTTAAACTTTCAGCATCTTCTTACCACAGCGCCGGGAATGGGCGACGCTTGTTAGAAGGCCGTAAATGGAAAACTCCTTAACTGGGTTTGTATTTTTCTTGCTGCCATCGTTCTACTTTTGAATTTTTCGAACGCAACGCAGCGGCGAAGGCAGAAAGAGGTGGCGTCGTTTTGGAGTGTTTGATTTAAGTCGTCTCCCAAACCGAGGGGGAGGAAGATTTTCGTACGTTGTCTTTGTTGGGAAAACGAAAAAAAGGCATGAAGAAATACAATTGGCAAAAAGTGGTCGGAGATGCTTTGCATCCGAAGAACACTCGGATATCGGGGACGAACGGACGATGGGGAAATCTTGATATGTTATTCTTTCCGTCGCGACGTTCCCGGCCGATCCCGGGCCATGCCCCTGATTGGGCAGATTTTCCAATTTTTCCCACACGCTTGATCCCCGGCGGTCGGGTTTTGAAGTCCGTAAGTTTATTTGTTGATTTGCCTTCATTTTTAGCGTTCGCTTTTGTGCTGCGCGAGGAACATCCAAAATCACCGAAAGAAACACGTATGACTGTTTTCCTACTCGTTTTTGACTTCTTTTGCTTCATGTTGATAAGTTTTTCCGTGCCTCTGTTTCTTTGCGGTGCGGAACGAATCATTCGACGAAATATTTATAAATACGCACTAAAAATACACACACTAGCGCGTCACCCACTCACCGATCCGTACCAATCACCGATTGTCTCCGACTGAGTTTCAGCGTGAGAATTTGTTTGGCCGAGCGGAAACAGCCGTGTTTACAAATAAAACACGTTTTATAAGCTAATGGTCCGCTTCCGGATACTTCACCAAAGGGGGGCAGGGGAGGGGGGGAACCCGGTGTTTTTGCCGTCTTTGAAAACTGAAGGAGGCAAAAACGAGAGCATGGAAAGGAACATTTACTTACACGGTACCCCATCCTTTCCAAACCTAAAGTGGCCAGCCCACTTTTTGCCATCATTTTCACCGCAGTCAAGAGAAAACAAAAAAAACTGTTAAGAAAAGTTTCTCCTTTTTTATGACTTCTTCTCCCCTCCTCGTATTAGCTACTTAGATCGGAGAAAGGCAAACTGTCATGAAAAGTTTCCGCGTTGACATTTCCGGCCGACGACAACCGGGTGAGGCACGCATGAACGGCAAATGTCAAACGTTTCATCTTAGTAGCCGTCACCATCGATGACAGCAGGCAGGCTCCATGATCAATTTATGGCATTTGCTGTGAATCGATTTGTTTTGCAGGGATTTGCTCGATTGGGAGAAATGGGGAGAGTCGTTAAATTTAACCCAAAACCCGAAACGTCCCTATCCAAATCGAACCGAAACGATGATCAATGGCAAATCAGAATGTTTGCATGCGATTTGGTAACTAAAATGGATTCGCTTAATCTACAAACAATCGCTTGCAGCTGGTTGTTCTAAATGGAAATTAAATCGATATTGGAGAGCTTTTGTGGCCTATCTCACTGGGTCGAATGCAAATGGTCAGCATGCAAAACCGAAACTGACACAATAATAAATCAATGCATCCTTCTGTTACGTCACAACCGCGCACCTGCTTCAACGCAGGAGAAAGGATTTTCTCTTGTTCCTTTTGTGTTCCTATTTCAATAACAACATCGAAAAACATCAGCAAACAAGAGCCGATCATCATTAAAATCACATTAATCAACCGAGGAAAAATGATGCTCCCGAATCCCGAAGTCATTCGAAATTCACAAAATCCACTTCCGGGTGTGCCCGTGTGTAAACAAGTAGATAAAACTGGTAATAGATAAATCAAACCGGAGGTAGAAATGTCGCCACCGCCACTAGTTCATTTATTTGACGATGCGGCCTACTTACTGTGCTCATTTGAGGGTGAAATTATCAATTTTAAAACTATCCTCCCAGGCACTTTGCACTTGCTGGCTAGTTGGAAGTCCTTCTTTCGTGAAATGAAAGAGAAAAAAGCAACAAACTTTGCCAGTTTGCGGGAGAGCTACTTCTTTCCCGTCTGCAAACATCGCTTCGATCGCCCGCCATCGATGGAAACAAAATGGAAAGTAAACAAACCAATAACTATCAACGGAAACCGCGACACAAACACAAAGCAAGGCGAACGGCAGGGAAAGCGCGCGCTTGAGCACAAAGGGGAAAATGCGACAGGATGGTTGGGATAATATTAAAGTTTCCGTTCACGGGCGCCATTTCCGGGTGCTCGTGCGGAACTTTGCGTGTTTGCGTTTCGCTCTCCATCTCGTTGTCGTGTTTCCGGGATATTTTTTCTCCCGATCCTCGAATTGTCCTCGTTGCGTTTTTGCTTTCCACTGTTTTCACTTGGATTCTGTACCCATTCTCTCGCTTTCCCTGGTTGTAATTTAGCAAGTGTCCTGGTGGTTTGTTTATCCTGTTTTGTTTCCAACCGTGCACACACGCGTGTGCCAAAGCGAACAAAACGTAGAATTTATCTCCTCCCGGGGTAGTTGTGTTGGGCTACCGAATGCAGGCAGCAAGCAAAAACGAAATAGCTACTCTTTCGCTCGGTATTAGAAGCGCCTGATTGTTCCTAATGGAAGCTCCTTCTGGCCCGTGGCACTCGCTCTGATAAATGCAACTAACGAGTTTGGGTTCTCAAGCTGCTTGAAGACACTTCTTCGTCTGCTCCAGTCAAAACACGCGGCGAACGACACGAAACAACAAGCGAGCAATATTCATTCTTCGCTTCCCTTGCCTTCTAGACGATGTCCTACTATTCGATATCCCCGATCGGAAAACATGGAAACTTTTGGCCGCAACACAAGGGGATACAACTTTTTTCCCCCATCCCGAGCTTGACGACGTCTGTCGTTTACGTATCGATTGCCGAATCGGACGGATGTCGGGATAGCGGAGAACTCCTCGTACAGGATTTTTGGTAACGAGCGCACAAACAAGCACGAAGCAGATCAGAAGAGTGTGGATTTGGGCAGGATCCATTACAGCCAGGAAGTGGTGGGGGGAGGGGAGGGGGGTATCGTTGAAGAAGAATAATAAATTGATCTGTTAGAGTAATTTACTACTGTAAAAGCGTCCAATATTCGGTCCGTTGCTTGCACCATTATGCGGTTTGTTTACTTCTGTTAGTCTGTCAATTGCCATTAATTGACAAGGAGATAACTCAAAAACAAACCTACAAAGCCTTTTGTTTATTACTAACAATAAATAAAGGAATTAACACACGTAAAGTCTTCAAGATAATTTCTCCCAAGAAAGGAACCTCTCGTATAATCCATTATTTAATTAAATGTTTTATAGACGTAGAGGGTGTTCTCTTATCGATATAATTTCAGAGGCAGCTTAGGCAACCTGAAATATAAATGCAATTAACACACTTCGTTCAAAGAGTATCTGCACGTTCCGGGGCAATAAAATGATTCCCCGAGCAATAAAATGACAATCGTTCGATTATTGGAAACGTTCGATTAAATTAATTATTAACGATCCTAATTATGCTGCCCCTAATTTCCTGCGCTCTCGATCTCGCACCTACCGGGTAGGCGAATAAAAATGTCATAATTTGTGACCACACCGAACGCATTTGCTTCGCTGCTCACTGCCCTGACAAAAAGGCACATCAAAGGTCTCTCTCGCATTTATCACCCTCGAACACGGTGAGTCATAAAAACCATGAACACAGGCTGACAAATTCAACCACAATAAAAACCACAAGATACCTTCGCTTCTGCTCCGCTCA
>JXXA01019859.1:0-11731 GCA_000956255.1 Anopheles punctulatus
CCCAGATCGATTCCCAACCCGCCAACATCACCAGCCGACAGGCGGCTCAGTTCCGCTAGCTCACCTTGATTTTGTTTCAATTTCAGTCCACTGTCAGATTATCTCACATACTTTGCCACTCGACCGTTCCCATGCCGGTGGCTTTGTGCCTACCTACTGAGGATGGTTTCCACCGTGGCAAAGGACGGTGGAAGGGAAGGGTGCATTTGGATCTTTCATTTATTCGCCACCAGCACCGACGCCGTTTTCGATCTCTTTCGTCGTCGCTTGGGGTGTGTCTTTCTATCGTACTTGAGCGTTGCTTTGCGTAGGACAGTCTTTAACGGTCCGGGCCGTCGACAAACAGCGACAAAAAAATGGCACACATTTTCGCATGTCACGTTTGCGGATACCGAAGCATCCGGCCGCGTCGACAAAAGTGGTCGACCAATCTTAAACTAAAGTTTTCATTCAACGGGCGACCTCACGACGGAAACTGTTCGCGCCGGTTCACCGTGTGTGAGTGTCTGTGTGTGCGTGTTGCCTGAATTGGATAAGGAGGAACAGATTTTCTGTCACGATAAATTGAGTAATATATTTTCAACACTCGCTCGCAAGTTCGCGAGCTCCTATCTAAGATCCCGTTGCACGGTGAAACGCCGCCGAGTCGTGAGTACGTTTATTTACACGGTTAAACTTGATTCATGAGTTTTCATACAGTCTGCCGCGAGTCTTGGACCGAGGTAACGAAAGCACCAGTGGACCTTGCCGTCAGTGTCCGTTCTTTACGAGTCACTGTTCGTACAAATTCGCCCCAGCGAAAGTCTAGACGAAAGGGTCTTTCCAACGAAACCAGACGCGGCTTTGACTGGAGGGAGCATTTTTCACACCAGAAAAGCACTCTCGCCCTGTTCGTCGTCCACTGCGATCGCTGATAGATGTTCGACTACAAAGATCTTTACATATCACTAGAGTCGTTGGCGGGGCAACACTTGTTACCGTAGGTGTAAAATGCTGCCTGAAGGAAAAAAAACGAGCCCGACCGGTTCGCTTGTGATCTGCAGGAATCATGATGAGAACGTGAAGAAAACAGCACGTCCAGTGTGGGGAAAAGCCTGAAACGGTGCACAATTAGGCACCCTAAGTTGCTCCTAACCGCAACAGAATGAAACGGTCAAGTGACTAACGATACTTGAATCGGCAAGAAGGTTCGAACCAGAAACTAACCAAGCTACTGTAGCTTATCCCGCGACTCCCTTCTGCTTCTATCAAGAAGGTTTTCAAAAGGGTGCGATTGAAAGCGACGTGAGAGAGAAAAAAAAGCATTGCAAAAAGATCTCCCCATCGCCGGCGGATCAGGTGGACTGTTGGAATCAATCGGACACCAACTTCGAACCCAAACCACAAACGAACAAAAGCAATTTCACCAACAAAAGCATCCCTGCAGTGCAGTTCGATATCGTTGGGCGAGTAGAAAGAAGAAAAAAAAGGCTCAACCAACAACTCCACAAATAACAAGACATCTTACATCGAAATCAACCACCAAACGCCACAACTCACTCAGCCACACCGACCGGCGATCCCGGAACGGTGGTAACAATCGGCTACAAAGGGCGGGCAGAAGAAAAGCGCCAGGACAAAGGACCTCAATTCCAGCACACCGTACAACAAACGGGATGAATTTCGCCGATAAAGGATCTGTTGCTGCGCTGGAGCGAGCAGGAAAACGGCGAGTCCGCACCGTACGCCAGCAAAACCGAAGCCCATCGGGCGTTCGTCGGAAAACCCTTGTTATGCTCGCGCTCGAGATTCTGGTTCAAACGGCAGAATAAGGACAAAGCAACGCCAGGGATCAAAGCTTCTGGCAAGCACACAGGCAAGACAAGATCCTTCGCCGCAGACAAGGCGCTAAGGCTAAACGGTTTCTGGTACACGAAAGAATGCACACGCGCCCGCACACTTGTGTAATACTCGCCGACCCGCACCCACACATACACACTACCACGCTATCTCGCATATGTGCTGCACATGTAGCTCTCGTCCTTAGGATGGGACGCGCAGCAGGTGTAAGTTTCCTTTTTTATTATTTCGTACGCTTGTATCGTTTATTCTCGCCTGATGCGAGCACACATCCGCCATGCCCGCGCTTACGTGTCATCTTCCCTTGTAAAACATTTTTTATTACCTCCAGTTGCGCTTGAACCACACACCCCCTCAAGGCCGCTCGCTCTCTCGCCCTAGCACGAGCGTGTTACCAGAAACGCCCATCATCGGATACCGTGGTGCGTATTGCCTTTTCATCCGGGTGTCCTTTTTCCAATCACGGTCCGATGCGCTACCCTTTCCTTCCCGCATCCTTATCGACAGCGTTTCCATCATCTTTTTTGTCTTCAATACGACAAAATAAGACCCCTGATTCGATTTTGTTCGGGCACAGCAGGTTTAGGATCGATAGCAGGATGTGATGCAGTTTGGAAGCCGAACGAGTTGGCTCGAGTTTCTCCGACGCATTGCTAAGACTTGCATACACCGCTGGGAAACAATGAGCGTCTGCATCCAGTTGGACAACCATCGAAATCGACTCCCAACAGAGCATTCCTGTCAGTCGGTCGATTAGTGGATGACACAGGGTGACGCCACAGATGCATCGTAAACAAGGCGAAATCGATAAAAAGAACCCCCGCTGGGATATGGATTCTTTCAATATTTGAAAACCACTCCGTGGGTCAGCATTTCCATCGACGCTGTTCTCATTTATCTTAACGACTTTCTCAGTGTGGCACTTATTATAGATACAAAATCGAGATAAATTGTATATTTCATATCGAGATAAACTATTAGTTTTCTGAGTCACACCGTGGAACTCAATGTCCCTTCGCCAACCGTCCGAAAGGATACATAAATTGTCTGCTATTCTCGGATCCCAAAACTCTAGCACGAATCGATCCCAGTTAAATGTAAAATTATACTCTTCAATGTCAAATACGTGAGGGTTGCATTCAACAGATCACGAGATCGTAAATTACGTTTCCTGCTAATTTGACGAGTGCTAAATTGCAGAGCAATCCAAAAGACGATGCTCATACCGTTCCTTTGACGTTGCAGAGTTCGTCTAATGCGCCAGATTCATTGCAGCACATTTATCATTCCGTCCGACCGGATGTGCTTGAGCACATGAAGGGTTTTTAATGGAAATGAGCATGACCAAAAGCCAAAAGCATGAGTTCCAAGAATAAACAGCCAAAAGATTACCAATCTGTCATCGATTAGAAAAAAAAAACTGTTAAGAATTGAATTTTAAACCCCTCTGAGCAACTGCTGAGTATGAGAAAAAATGATGTTGGGATGGAAAAGGCGATTTGAAATAAGCAGACCAATCAAATGTGATTTGAATTGTAATATTTAAATTAATAAACAGATTGTTCATTCGAACGTTCTAGAGTGTTTCTGATCGCAATAAAAATGCAATGAATCTTCAGCCTGTAGATAAACCATTGAGTTTAGTGAAACCATATCCCAATTAGTCTTCCTACCCTATTCTCACTAGGTGGCCAAACTACTCACAACAGCAACCGACGCGTCCACCACCCATGCGTTGTGATAAACTTCTCATTTTATCACACTATTCCCGGATGAGCGGCGGACGAGGTCACCAGGCCGGGCCTGGCTCGTGTCGCTCCCCCTGCCAGAAGCCAATAAACTATAGAACTCGTTTCTCATCGCCAAAGTGGACATCCGCAAGCACGATTTCGCCACCAACCGGCAGGGCCGGCTGCGGCTCAAAAACAGGTTGTACGGAGCACTAAAAATTCCACCACCGCAGACGACATGTCGCGCCGTCACAGTGCCTTCTTCGTTGGAATTTCGATCGAAAATCCGCTATAAGTCCACCGTCCACAAGGTTCCGTATAAGTTGGTTTCATTCCCCATGTTTCGGGAGAAAGAAGGGTGCTGGAGGATGATGGTAAGTGACGCGCGCGCACGCCATCGTTCGGTACCAATCTTTTGAATGCACAGTTTTGACAGCGCAAAATTGATGTGGAATTTAAATCGTCGCTTAATTAGAGAACAAGAGGCAAGCTGCGCGATGCGCGAAGTCTGCTCCAAACAGGCATTCTTTGGAATTTTATTTACTGCCGTGCGAAGAACACAGTAGGGAAAACGAAAGAAACAAAAATAGCTCAAGCTACGACCAAGAATATTGAAGAACATATTGGAGTCAATTAGATCAATGCATTTTCGATTAAAAAATAAAAAAACGGAATGTTTGAAAAATAAAATAATTTAATTAGAAATATATTCAAACAAACACTATGAGGAAGATCATATACAAGAGCATGTTAACGATACATACCGTACATATGAAGTGCCCAAAACATTTTTTCCACCTCAGCTTATCGTGCATAAAAAATCTCACGAAACCATTTGTCATTCGATGGTAAATGACGATTGATTTATCGCTTCTCAAGCGCCCAAAAATTGCTGGAATTATCTTCCACTTAAATATCACTTTCCCGTCACACCAAAAATCGAGGTCCTAATCGTTTCCCAAGCCCATAAACTCACGCACCAGCGAAAACCCCTGAGGTCATATTTTCATTATCCTATGATCTCATTCCCTCCCCTCCAGCGGTGCAACCTCGGGAACCGTCCATCAATGAGCGGGAAGTTCTTTGCCCTCCGTATTTCTTGTTTTGCTTTCAATGCGGCTAGGGCACCTCGCCATCATCATCACCATAATTGGCGTACCCATTTAGGTCTAGTCTAGCTAGCCGTTTGCAACCACCACCCGGAGACAATCACGAGGAGTTGAAAGAGAAGCTCCATACACACCAACGGTGCTTGACTGTTTCAGGCAGGATACTCTCCGTAAGCCAAAGCTAGCGCAATGCCTGCATATAAAATAAGCCTCGAGACATTTTCACGAGTTCTATCCGCGCTCGCAAAGATCCATCAGAAGGTGAAAAAGAAATTCGCTGCCTGCTTTTATTCCACTGGCATTAGCTTTTAAGAGACTAAATTTACGTTTCGCGGTGTTGAAACGTATCATAAAGGGAAAATAATGCCACACAATGGAACGAGGAAAAAGTATAATATGATTTTGTTTATTTTTATAAATTTCCACTTCCCTGCGAACCGCCTCTCATTGGCGTCGGAATGATGGAAGAATAAAAATAGAAGAAATCTAAAAACCTTCCCATTCAATAACACCATCCGGGTGGTGGTTGCCATCCCAGACCCGACGACAGTCTGAAGGAAAGGCCTTCGACAAAGTGTACGGGATAGGAAAATAAACCTAGAACCGATACGTCTCGCCGTGAGACAAGGGTATTGTCCCCGAAGAGCAACATCATTCGTGACGGTGGTAAAAGCTAAAGTATAATTCGATTGCGGGTTTCTTGCGGTTCCGGAATCTAGCATGCAGGAGAAAGGCGGAACGCTACAATTTACCTTTCGCCGGTCTCCGCCATGATCAGTCTCCTTCGGCAACGACATGGCTGGAACGAGAGGAGGGTGTCCTGGCACGTTTCCTTGCCGGTGCCCGGGATCTAATGCAGTGTTTCTTGAATGTTTTTCCATCACGCAAAAGGAAGACGCGGGGCTGGGCTCGGCTCGGTGCGTCCTTCTCGATACATGTGCGCTACTCTATTATTAAATGTAATTTATTTTTCCTGATTCGAAAGCAACAGCGAGAGCGAAAAAGAAAACTCCACTAAAGTAAATAGAGGATTGGTTTTAGCGGAACGTAAAAAAAAAGGAAAAGTATGCTTGGCCTATCCGAATGTAGAATAATCGCGTCTGCTGCCTAAGAAGAGCGTTTCGGTCGATGAGAAAAACTCGTTATGCTGTTTTCCGAGTAGTTTTCTTTTTAAGAATCATTAAAACGTACGATCGAGGGACTGGTTCGTGTTTATTTAAACACTTCCTTTTTAATTCACGGTCTGCAATTCCGTGTGACGATAGATGCAATTTTCATTTAAAACTCCATTCATCAAAACACAAAACTGCACAAAACAACCATAAAAAACAACTGTGAATCTTTCACAGTAACTTATTGTGGCGATGAATCAATAGACATGTTGAGTTCATTTACATCGCATCATTTGGAGGGCTTCTTGTGGCGGGTGAAACGGCCAGGCAGCAAAAGTTCGTACCAGACCGAAGGTGAACGGCTGGCTGTTACTGATACTTCCGCTAGTCTGCACACTCTGTAATGCAATTTTTTTTCTGCACTGATTTACTACGGAAGCCTCAAAAACTGGATAATTGCATCATGGTTTGCCACGCTGCTGGATACAGGATTGTCAAACATACACCAACAGGTGAACGATGCATTAGCTGAGTAATGTTTGCCGGATTCTAAATAATTGTTTGACATCTACAAAGCTATTTTAGTATTCCATTCATCCAACTGATTGTTAGAACAAATCAACAATTTGACACACCTGCGCCAGACGCGTCTAAACTGGTTGAATATAGTTTGCCTATACGCTGAGAAACTTGCAACACGAACGGTGATTTAATGTGCTTACATTCGCAGGGTTCACTTGTTCGGGTTCCGCCAGCTTTCCCGCCAAGTTTGCATTCAATTTTCCGTCCTACATGTGTGCAACCTCTCCTTTGTTGCAGTAAAAAGAACAACAATTTTTCACAAAATCGACGAACGCGCCGCTTGCGTTCATTGCTCTATAAATCCAATTAAATGCCACTCGGTGTGCGCACTTGTTTGGGAGCTTATTTTCCATACTTATTGAAGAAACAGGGAACACAGAAGTGTAATTTTGATCAATTAAAAATAAATGTGTGTATTAATCTCGTCGGATATAATGTCGAATATCAATCGTCGAACATTCATCATTGAATATAATTTAACATGTAATTTTTAAATTTAAAAAAAATTAATAAGTTAACAGTTAAATTAATAAAGTGAAAACACATACAAAAAAATATTTCAAAATAATTGTTTCAAAGGCTGCTTTTTCAAACATTACCACGAAGACTGTAGCCTCCTGTCTCAAAGTTATGGTGAAACATTGTCTCCCAAGCCCAAAAAATATGCCAAATCTCCAAAATTTTGCCGTTAAAAACAAACAATGATTTATGTTTGTTTACGAACAGTTTTCAATTAAAAATGGGTAATAATTCACGATGCCTTCGGACTCAAATCCCTAGCTAAATTGGGGCTTATCATTGAAAAAGAAAGTTTTTTTTTTTCATTCGTCTAAACAGTTGCACAATGCAAGATTTTCAGAACACTGGCAGACAGTTTAGTCAAAAGATTCAAAACTCTCCGGTCAACCGAGCAACATGAAGCGATACCATGGATCACTGAAATGCAAACATTTCATATCCAATCTTATAAATTGAAACTTATCCAAAAGTCTCGCCGTATACAGCACGGTAAAAATATTTTACTACCCGAATAATTGAATTTTATACCCCTTAGGTAATACAGTAAATCGCATTACCAACCGACATCCACCGTAGAAAAGCGCTTGGATAAGCGAAATGCGGTTCTTTCGTTTGGCAAATAGAAAAAAAAAAGTTTACGCTCCTCAACCATTCGTATGATTCACTCCCCCTCGCACGGGAAAATGTTTAAATCCACGATGTACATTTTACTTTCCTGCTTCGTGTTACTTTTTTTCCCAACATTATCCCCTATTATCGTTTCATAATAAAAAAAAAATCATCTATGACCGGTCGGTTGTTGGTCTAATGCACCCACACTAACTAGATGGGATTTAATGGAATTCACTCATCCACCGAAGCAGACGGCTTCGTGGATTGAGCAGCATTCGTTGCGGTAGCTAAGCGCTTAGAGCTGACGGGGAACGAAAAATCCTTCAACCACCCGCACTGGCGACCACAATGTTATCGCATTTTTTATTTAACATGTTCAAAACCCGGATCATAAAACATGCACACGGGTCGCCGTTAGGCTGTTGTTTGCTCCATCTGTTTGCCCTTTATCCCACTCTCCCGCCCCGAAACCGTTCCGAGGCAATATTCAATTATAATTAAACTGGCACCACCCAAACGCAAATCGGAAATAAACGGCGACACCGTGACGCCCACGATGCGGTTATTAATATTGATTCCGTCTTCCCCTTTACCGATCGGTCATTCTCGAAAAAAACGCTGCAGTTTGGATGCCAGAAAGCGTCCTCTGTGGCGTGGAGAAGTTTGAAGCGGCGAGTAAAACAATATGGCTAGCAGATGGGTACAAACGAAAACTATTCGACTGCCATACAGCAACATCAAACGATGGAAATCGTGTAGAGTCGACATGACCTCCTAGAAAAGAAAGTGCCAGCGTGAGGTCCATTGGCATGTAATAATTTAGCAGCAGACAAGATTTACTGAGAATGGCGTGCATAATGAGACGCAATGATGGTGCACTCAATGACATGACAGCATGTGTGATTTTTTAAAGAACCACTCCTTACTGGAATGAAAAAGAAGTAAATGAAGAAGTAAACAATCGCATGCGGTATTAAACAGTTGCACGACGAAACAAATTATTTCAAATAACTTCTTTCAAATTTAGCTTGGAAACGCTGCAAACATAGTAACATTTGAACAATTTGCCAAATATTCCTCCAGAGCATGGGATTGATTAGAAATTAATTTATTTTTAAAAATTTGCTTGCTAAAACCATCCTATAAGCAACAATTCCCTTCTCACAAACCGTCCTGTTCGCAGCTGAAAATCGTGTACAAATAAATATTGCACTCTCGTCGCCCTCCTGGCGCTTTTCGGACCTCCAGCGGTGCGGGCGACGTGAAGGATTGGAAGGATTTCACTGCTACCGGTAAAGTGCAAGAAATTATGCTCGGCAACGATCTTCCGGCATCCCGTGACCGAAAACGTGCCGTTGCGATCGTTTGCCCGCTTCGCAGGACGCTGGGAAAACGTGATCATAAATTTATTATTCACCAAATCCTAGCTGAAACCTCCAGCACGTAGTGCCCTACAGGACGGATTCCATCGTGACCGGAACCGAACCGAAGCATCACATAGAACCGAGACTAAATTATCAAAATCCTTCCGAGGGCCACTGGTACGGACCGGGTTTTTACCCTTTGAATGGGGGCGCGAGGGTGTGTATTTAAACAAAACATGTAGTTTTTTTTTACATTCTTTCTTTTCGTCCGTCCTCTTTGACCTCCAGCGAGCGCTAAGCGCAAAGCACTCCGGGGGAAAAGTCAGGGTCAAATTGTCGTTCCTTGCGTGCACGTTCGTTAGCTCACTTCCTGTTCCGCTACTGCAATAAGACCAAACGTTCGGGACGGCAGGAAACTGTACGTGATACGTACCGTGCAACAAATAGGCAACAAATTTCGAATCAGATCCGGTACCGCTTCGGTGCCCGCTTTCAAAGGGACCGGCTTTCCGTGGGGCATGACGGTTGAAAGGCGTGAAGGGATTAGCCGCACAACGGGAGTTCTCGCACACTTTTTCTGCCTGACCTCACGTTTCGTCAGCGACGCCGGGCTAGATGGCGGTTACAATATACCCATTTTTGGGTGCCGTCGCCGTGCTAAGTATGCGGAAATATTAACGATCGCAACGGAAGCTGCCTGGGAGTCCCATCGGTTGGCGCAGTAGGAGATCATACAATGCAGGCGACAAACTAAAGTTAAGATGAATTAATTGATCCATCGTGCTCAGTATAGGGTGAGATAGATTGCTGTGCTGATTTTAAGGATTATTTACATTGTTTCGTTTCGCAATAGGATTCGAATTTTATTACTATCGAATTGGATTTCTAAAAATAGCTGAATTATTCAATATCCCTGTTACAATGGACTGCATTTTATTACTGAAAAACGAGTCGATCACTTCGTTGAAGTGAAAATTAACAAACCGAATAATCCGCCACACTCAACCCACACTGCCCCTCCAACTACATCGGCCCAAACGAGCGCACTAATGTCTCGAAAATTGAAACGACGAATTTAGGAGTAAAATTTGCGCTTTTGTCGCGGTTTGAGCGTTTCAAGCAAATTGAATAACTAATTTTATCGATCCCTAAAATCCAACCCACCCGGACACGTGTACCGATGCACCGGAACTGTTCGAAACTTTGCCCGTTACCAGCACACATACACACACGCCATCATGCAAGCCCACCGGCCTTGAGTCACGATTGAAGAAATTGTGAGCAATCACCGCCATCAAAAAGGTCGTCACGTTCGACTTCCTCATCACGTAACCTTCCTTCCCGAGACGAAAAAGGAAAAAAAATACTGTCCGGACGATAGCTCCAGCGCTACATCGAGCGAAGAATTTTCAATCAAATCTTTCAATACTGCTGCAGCCCAAAATTTACATTTCCACCGCTACTCGGGTTGTTCCGGAACCGGTGGGGTTTGCAATGAGAAAAGAAAAAAAAAGGTACCTCAAAAGGTGCCACCAAAAGGGCGCCCGGGCGAACGAAATGGTACTGAAAATATTTTCGCACGTCGGCGGAATTCGAAATGAGAGTTTCAAGTTCCCGGGGTACCGGCGAATCTCCGAGAGTCTTCTCAACGGGTGTATGCAAATTTTTGCGCAACTCTAGGGATGATTTCATCAGTCACATCTATTTAATAGCTCAATTAGGTTCCCGGTTCGACTTGGTAATTCTTAATCCATGCCTAACTGAGTTGATTCACATTTAATCAAATTTCCATCAGGCGTTCGAACCAGCGTACATGTGATAACAATTGTTATCGTTTGCAGGATATTTGTAGGTATGTATTTAATGCAATTTGTGTGCTAAACTGACGAAAAATTAATGTCCATTTATTTTTCTCCTAATATAGGCCTAGTAGTCTATTTCTTACATAAAATATGTTCAAAACAATAACTAAACAATTAAAAATGATCGCGTAAAAAACGCATGCTTCAGAAATTCGTTACGTTAAAGGGGTGAAGATGAATCTCAGATCGAGTAAAATACAAAACCACCGGCATCTTCAACGACTCCTGTCACCTAGTCGTTTTCACTCAATATTCACATAGCAACGATCAAAAGGCTTTGAAGAGCTTTTGACGTGGACGTCACCCATTTGTGGGTGTTATATGTTTCGGCTGTTAAAGCTGTTACGCAGCAATGGGTTTTGGCAAAAGAGCATTGTGATCACACAACGCCATCGTGGGCGAAGAACGGCTTCAATTTTGTGAAAGTGTGAAATATTGATACATTTACCAATCCCATTATCGCCGTTGTGCTAAACAATGTTTGGTTTGAAATATCCGTGTATAAACCAGACGTCAATTGTAGAATATTTTCTCCTAGAAACACCCAACAAATAACATCAAATGCTATTCGAACGCAAGCTAGCATACATCGGAACATTCCCTTGCATTAACCACGCCAAATGCCATTCCGCTGGAATTCAAATTATGCTTTAATGGTGCATGCATGATAAATGATTGCTCACGCACCTAATTGGCATCTCGGAGGGGGCCACTAATGTTTCGACGATAAACACCGGCAGCACGCCGTCGCTCGGTAATGTTTTCCATCGTCGCCGAGCACGCCGAGCAAATCATCAAAAATAGAATCAAATTTTGGGCAGCAAAAAAAATCAATCAACCGTAGTAACGTTTGATGAGAAACGGGCCAGCCGTACCGTCATAGAACAGAAGGCGCATTGGCTGTTGAAGAAAAAAAATCTATCAATCACACCAAATGTTCTCTGATTGCGTAACGTTGATGTTGTATGGTTTTACTTCTTTTCCTTCCAAAAAAAAAAAAAA
>JXXA01019863.1:0-10043 GCA_000956255.1 Anopheles punctulatus
CACGCTCGGCGTGCGTGCTCCTCGTGTGCGGGTGGTTCGGAAATTAAAATGGAAAAAGTTGGCCCTTTTCCAAGCGAACCTTCAACCCGCGCCGCGTTTGGCGTGACCTGCTGGGCGTCTGCACGTGGGCGGGTTTGGTTGTGGTGGAATTTTATTTCGAACCAATGTAACCAACCAACAGTTCGGATTGGCTTGGACAAACATTTTCCTTCCCACGGTGGGGTTGTTGTTGATTTTTCCTTCGATTGAGAAAGAATTTCCCAAAAGCAATGCCAGTTTTGGATGTATGAAAATGTTGATACATCACAGTTTGGGTTATAATGAACATTAAAATGATGCTAAGAATCAAGTATTATAACTTATACTTAATAGTTTACAAATGTTTTCCCATTTATTTTATTTTTACTAAAGGCATTCATAAAATTTATTATATGCAAATACAAAAAGTGCAAAGATTTCTTTTTTTTCCAAGTATTTGTCTCAAAATCTCTGACTATTTGAGGAGTGAACTTTATATTTTTGTCATTTTTTTCAATATTTTGAAAATCGATGGTGATTGTAATACTCTACATCAATTACTCTCTCGGACTTCCACTTAATGATTTTTTCATCGTGTAAAAAATGGCGAGCTAAAGCAAAAAAATGATGATAAGTAATGGAATGCATTCTTAAAGAGATGCTATAAGAATTTGAATGTTTTGAAAGGTCCTTCCTTCTCTAGAATTATTATCGTAATGTACTCTTCACAATAAACTCTATCACCCTTTTGCTACTTTCAATGCTTTATTCAAAACCCATCCAGAAGATACTTTTTTTTGTAAGCAAAACAAAGCGACTTCTCCGCGATGTTAAACTAAAACGCCACGCTCCATTCATCGTCAGCTCCAATCACCATTAGCATGGAACGTTAATTGAAAAATATGTAAATCAGCAGCGAAACGCAAACGAAGTATTTGCGTAGCAATTACATTAACATTGCGCGTGGCACCACACCCCATCCTCTCGTTTGGTGGTTGTGACTCACGCCACGGTGAGGAAATCCCGCCGTTCCGGAACTGGGGCGCGCTCGGAAAGTGCTCTACTAAAGCGCGTTCGAGGCGGAGAAGATGATGGAGAAAAAGCCGACACGGAACCGAACACGATTAACATAGGAATTTTCTGGACGGTACGGTCACCGCTGAGTGCTTTTCGGTACCAACGGCGCGTTCTGTTTGCATGACTACTTGACGATGAAGCGAAGATCCGTCCATCTTTGGCCGAGTGTCCGATGACGCGTAGCGGACGTTGAAGTGACAGCGCGCGCGATATGACAATGCTTCCGGTGGCTGGCACGACCTGGAGGGAAATTCGTCACACGCCACCACAATTCCGTTTGCATCAATCCACCGGAAAGAAAACGCGTGCATAGACGCATGAACATATTTGACACTTGCCTGTCAGCGTGCTGGTGAAACGTCAAAAGTGTTGGCGACACTGGCACGCCCCGTGGATTATGGCGTAGACGTCGTCGGTGGACACGGACTAAGCCTGACGACTTATGAACCTGAAGTTTGTGCCAAAAATTGTCAGACATGGAGAAACAAACGAGCAAAAAAAAAACTTAAGCACGCAAGTATGAGGGCTTTATCATCGAATGGCCGCAGCGCATGGTGCTTACAGTGTTGAGCGATCCTTTTACTGCCGCTCAGAAATGGCATCCATCTTGGGCATAATGGAGTGGGCCAATTTTGCGCACCGTCGGTCAAGTACGGCTCCCCATCCCGTTCGTCAGTTGGGGTTAGCTAGGGACGATACGGCACGTTGCACAAGCTCGTTACTCACACCCGGCCGTCCAGGGACAGCGAGGTGGTGGTGAGCCAGAAGACTGATGGCCGAACCGGATGAGCTTTAGTGTCTTTTCTGAAGCGATGTCCAACCGAAGTGGGGGCGAAGAAAAAGTCTCGGAAGATGTGCGCCCCCGGGTTATCCGTCATGCTGAAGGAAACTAGCTCCGCTCAGGGATCCTTTCGCACCGGCTCGATTGGTGAAAAAAAGGGTCAAGATCCCTGCCCTTACTCACCACTTTAATCATCAATCTCATGATCTCCCCTAACAAAGCTCATCTTACGAGTCATAATCGAAAGGATAAAGGGTACGGACCTGAGCTCGCACGGTTCTACTTGGCACGCTCGAACGCTTTTTGTGTACCCCATTACTGTACCAACAGCAGGGGCCACGGTGTACTGCACGAACCTAACCTTTGGTGCCCATGTGGTGCTTTGAAATCGTCATGCAAAGAAAAAAGGAACCCTGGAACTACTGCTTGTTAAAAGGTTCGCTCCCTCCCGCTCGGGAGAGTGATACGAGTTTTTCCCACTTTACAGAGCCGCGTCCAGCGGTACGGGAAGCACTTCAACCCAATCCGGGGTGCACGGCATGGGATGCAAAAATTAATTTGTTGCTGCCACCCAGACTACACCGTCCGGAGTGACCAGGTTTTGACTTGCATTTCGTTTTTCTTTCATCTGACTGCTCCCGGAGAAATCGTTCGAGCTGGGCGAGAGGTGCGAATAAGCGAACCCGTGCAAACCCGTCACCCTCGACGTACCTTCATGGCACACTCGGATGGAAATGGAAAACAACACAGAAATGACACAAAAGTCTAGCTGCCCTCTTTGGACGAGCGCTCGGTTTTAAAGTTCTTGGAGACGGTCTTTTTTTGTTCCTTGACCGTCCCTGCTCCCTGTTCACCTTTCCATTGGGCGAGATTTGTAGGACGTGATTCCTTCCCGGTGCCATTCGGAAAGCGAATGCAAATTATGTTCACATCCCGGAACCCATTGCCATTGCACTGCAGCTACAATGCGGCACTGCCGCAGACGGGATAAAAAATAACGACAGCGACAACAACAAAAAACACCGGCTCGGAAAATGAAGTGGTCCAAACGGGGAGAACCACGGGGGCACACGCCATCCTAGTCACGGCAACGGCTGTTTGATTGTGCTCCGAGGCCGATTTACTTGGTGCTCCTGGTCCGAGTGGCGGTCGAGAGCGTTAGAATTGGACGGCATTAGTCTGCCTCTCGCCCGGTCAGATGCTGGTGACAGGACTTTGAAGTTCGGATCAAGATACCGGGCACTTGGTTCGGGCTTGTCGCTTGTCGGGACGTCGTGACGTTGGAAAGTTTCTTCCCAATCCGGCCTTAATTTGGAAGTCAGTCTGCCACCCGTTGAAAAAGGACGAAGGGGAGAGGTGAATATGATGTTAATTCACACTTGGCACTCGTGCCTGCTCGTGTACAGATGAACAGAGGGAAAGGTGGACCGTCAATTATACGTTTATTTTTAGCTCAGTTGAAGTTATGTGTACGCTTTTAATTTTCTTTTCAAGTTTTTTTTTGTGTAGTATCTTTCATATTTCTGAGTCACAAAGGCACTCACTCATGTCTGAACCTGTGTAGAGGACTCCGGCAGTATAACTGCAATCAACCACCCCGAACGACGTACCGGAAAGGCTTCCACCCGGTAGAAGTTAAAGGCTGGACGAAAACTTGACATGAACCCATTCTGACGTGATAAAATCGATCCCTCGCGTACTTTCGACTGTCATGGCAGTTGCCGTGGAAGCAACCCTTAGAACGCACCCGTCCAGCGTACAACAAACAGCACCACAAACAACTCATCGCTCGGCTCTCAGCGGAGTCGGTTGGAAATGTGATTCGAAAACTCATTTCTCGTGCTTGCAAAAAGGCACATCGTCTAACTACCGGCGGCGATCCGGACCGTGACGTACGGAATCGCAAATCGTTCCCGCAGCAAACGATGCGAAATGTGTCCCGAAAATCGATTGCGCTCACCAGGCCCGGCGATGCAACAAGCGTGTCCTGGTGCGTGTGTTTGTGTTCCTCTCCGTTCCGTCGACGGAACTTCGTCGCCCTGTTGGCTTGCCTGATTTTGGCTTTTGAATATTTCGAAGTGGAGCGGATGGAAGCGGTGCTGTGTTTTCCCAGCGGGAGAAATCACACCACAGCTCGTGTTCACCGCGCGTGTACGGGATCCTCGCCGTCCCCGATAAGTCGTCGGGAAAATCCTTGAATTTGTTGTCGGCAGTGTGGTGCCGGTGTTCGTTCCACTGGGACGCTCGCGCCGTGTCGATGCAGTTCCGATGCGCCGACCGACTATCGAACGCTGCTGATGGCCGTTGCTGCGGGTTACATAAATTTGCATAATGATCATCAACGACTGCCGGGGCTGCCGGTTGGTCTGCTTGCGGCGCATCATCGATGCAGCCGGTCAGTAGTGAGAAATCGGAGACCGACAAGTGTCCACCATGTGCTGCTGTACGCGTACACTACACGGTGGGCCACGCCAGAGTAAATGGAAGGAAAATTTCATTCTTGTCGTTTATATTTTCATGATTTTTATTTAGGTCATACGCTCAGTACTTAACGACTTTTGACCATAATTTTCTATGTTTGATTATTTCTTGCTGCAAACATTCACCAAAACACTAATATATTAAGTTTTTAAATCAAAATATCAGAAGAAAAGTTGTACTACCCAAAACTCTTATCAAATCAATTTTCATGTCGCAGCATGTCCGCACCGGAACCACCGTGCGACGTGTCGCCCGGTTAGCCTACCTTTCAGGCGTGACGGATGCGAACGGCCCAGGCCGAACCTGTTCTAGCACGCGTGATTCCAGTTGGGCACGCGTCGTCGGTGTCTTTTCGCGATGTCACGCGTGTGCGAATTGAAATACAATCCATCCTTGCCGGGCCATCGTTGTTTCGACGCAAGCGTATCCGTTTGCACCTCAATTATTCCTGGATGTGATGTGTAGCGTTGTTTTTTCGCTGCTTGCAATTTGACATTTCCATCCATGTTTTGGTTGCTTGTTTGCGTACGTTTCACACCATGTTTGCGAATGTACCAGCCAAATCCCATCCCCTCACAACCTACGGGTTAGATCTTCACTTAATCCTGGCGCAGAACACACTCGCAGGATATGTACCGTCCCGGGATGTTTGCTTTCGCGTAGCGTTTTGATTGTGTTGTCATTGATATTTTTCTCAGAACCATTCCCTGGTGCGGTGCTATTATTGTATCCCGTGTCTAATGATGCAATATTTATGTTTATTTTTATGCACGAACAAAACGGAAACGCCGAAACTCAATTATTGATGCGAAGGAAGCAATTTTGGGACATTTTGTGGCAAACTTTGGCTATGAAATCAGCGCATTACGGTAGACTTTAAATGGAACAGCGAGCAGTCACGTAAAAGGGTTTGTTTGGTGGCACTTGCTGTGCAGTCAATTTCATTGTCTGATTATTTATATTTTTTTGTAATAGGAAAATGAAGTTACTTGTTGAAAAAGAGCAGGATTCTTATTTGCTTTAGCGCGAACCATCTTCTTGGCATCATTTTCCAAAGAAGGAAAAAAAAGCGACCCGGGGCGTGATTCTATTACTTTCGACTAACACGCATACACTCGCACGGCTAACAAGCTGGCAAATAAAAGCCCTTTCGCAGCGGCGTGTAATGAAATCAACTGAGCCGAGCGAACTCGGCAGACATTTCCACCGGCCGCAATTCGCCGCCTCGCAATTTCAATTTCAATTTCGATCGTACAAGCACGTTGTCCTAACATCGTTTCTTTGTTTTCTTTTTTTGTTGTTGCTGTTGCTATTGTTCCAACGTCTATCGCTATTGTCTTTTATCAACTGTCTGTACCCAAAACGACGAGCTTCGAAAACAACGAAAAAAAAGCGGTGTGTCTTAGGCGAAATATTGCATCAGAAAATGTTTGCTTTCGTTTCGTTCGTTACCTTTCATTTTGCTTTCCGCCACGGCGAACTGTCCACCCGGTGTTGGTAGCGCTGATTACGTGAGGCGAATAATTTCGACACCGAACGAAGACGACGACGACAACGACGACAACATCAACAAGGTCGCTTTCCGTTTCCGTTGGCCTTCCGCGTTTTCGCGCCGCATCGAAGGACGATTATTTTTAACGCGAGCTTTCCTTCGCACATTTTGCCCTCGCGATGTACGAGTTTCGGATCCTGCGCGGGGGGGTGGAGCGCAGGTGGATTGTTTTATTGTTGGCTTCTCCCCGCACACGGGGCCGGAAGCATTGTGTTTGAGGTGCGATATAAATTACGGAGCAGCCACGGCAGCTTCTCGTTTCGTTCGGGTTTGTGGGTGGCTTTTATTTGACAGATGTGCGATGCATGTGAAGTGGAAAGTGTTTTATGGGATGCCTGCGTCGGGATATTTGTATGGCTTGCGAACGAACGGGAGCAATGGGAATTCGTATAAGTTTTCGACGGAAATAAAGTGTAAATTGTGCTTTTGTTGACTAATAAGGTTTTAAAAAGTGTTTGCACAAGGCGCGTTGCTAACTGTTAGGCGCACATTTGCGTTGTCAGCCCAAATGCATGGCTAAAAATTGATACATGATTATGCTTTAGGTTTAGCTCAGACATCATAATAAGCTTCAAATGGAACGGTTCATTCATTCGAGAGTCTGCTCACATTATTTTGGAAATATTTCTCAAAAATGATTCCACTCACTGGATAAACACATTTAATCACTCTATCATCCTCCTTAACCAAACAGCGTGCAAAGCAATTTCAACCATCGTCAATCAACGCCCGAAAGCGGAAGCTAATCTGCTTGTCAACCAAAACGGGTCGGACAAACGCACGACCATTGTAAAAAAAAACTCGATCAGATCAGCCGCGTTCAAAGATGCGCAACACGTAAACGCGACTAACCTACTTCGTGTGTCGGATAGAGGAAAGCGGCGGGTGGTGGCTTCTTACATGCATTAATATTCCTGTCCGCCTTTACAATTAGCATAGGATTCGACGCCACCCACGGGTAGCATTTTTTTTTTCCTTTTTTTTTGCTGGTTCGATTCGTCAACGCATCGGAACGCTTGCTTCCGCATACTAATGGAGCGAGCAGAAGGGAGGCGGCCCAAGAGCCCTTTCGGCAACCACTTCAAAAGGGTGGCCGCGCGCTGTTCGGCCCATCAGTAGCAACAGCTCCCATCAAACCGATTGCCCGCCGATAGAGCGACGCCGTACGCGCAGAGGAATGTTAAGCATTCGAGCAGATTCTTCCGCGTGTCGTGCCACTGGCGGCGGATCCCCTCGGTGCCGTTGTGACTAATTATCGGTAATAAAAAATTACGGCCCTCCGCGGGCACAGAAAGGGCAAAAGGGTAATGGTGCTCGGGTGGGTTTGTGCTGTTGTTTTTCTCGTTTTTTTTTTGTTATTATTATTTACTTCCCAATCGCATCACACACTGTCACGGTTCGCCGCACCGATCGATGGAATCATGACCATGAAACGTAACGCCTACGCGCAAGTTAGTTGCGTGGCCACCAAACCTTTCCACCGAACGGTCCTAAACGCTCGGTCGGTTGATTCTTTTCTGCCGCGAACCGGGGGCCCTTGCGGGGCTCATGTTTACGATTATGATTATGCGCTATTTCTCGATCATCTTCCGAACCAGGCGCCCTTAATTGAAGCTGTGACATTTGAAGCGTTCCCCTCCGGTCGGTTCGGTTTGCGTGAGCGGGCACGTTCGAAGGCAGAGATACAAACTAATCGCCCTTAGCGCCATAAACGGAGCTTGGGAACATTACAAATGTTAACGATATTATCTAGCGAGTTGAAATTGAATTCTACCATCGCGAACGAAAATAGAAAACTTCCTTCTAGGGCAATCCGTTGCCCGATGCGAACGTTTCAAGCCACTTCAAACCGGGAGCACTCGGAGGTGTCTATTAAGCCCCAATCGAACCGCCGTAGCCTTCTCGATCACTTTGCCCGCTTAATGAGCCGTGCAGTGGCGTGACGAGAGAGGCAACCAACAAACAACAACCGACACCTTCGCGCGGCGAGGTTAATGGGGGAAAAGTATAGCGTTTTTTTTTCGGTAGCGGCCGTGGTCGAAATTTTCGTTAAATTAAAAGCCCTCGCGGGCATATGTTTGTCTTGGGCTAACCAACACTCGACACGGGCAGACTGAAGTACGGCGGACGGGCAAACACTCACACACACACACACACACTTGCGAAACCCCGTGTGTAGTGTTTATTCCGGATGGGGACGAGCGCCGGCCTGTACACACTCTCGTAAACAAATTACCGTCGCTCATTAGCTGAGTAACGTCAAGTCCGGCGAAGCCTCCTCACCGAGTGTCGGAGGTAGTTCCACTGCGGGAACACCACCAGGCAAGAGGATAGTTTAACCTTAAGCACGGCGTCGGCTAGATAGTGTACTGATACGGCCCGAAACGCAATACCTGAAGCCCTTCCCCGGAAAAGGGTGCCGGTGTAAAACTGCGGACGATGTTTGCCCGTGTAAAATCCCAACTTCGCTATAGGCACCAGCTTCCAAACATGCGCGTTTCAAGTCGCAAGCTCAGACACGACACGGTTGGGCCATGTTTGCATAGTTTCGTTTCAGTAACAGGCCTGCCTCTCTCTCTCTCTCTCTTTCTGCGGTGCTATTTCCTACCCTTTGCGGACGATAACGAAACGCGTTACAAAACTATCTGGATCAACCTTGGCGCGAGGCTGGCCAACTACCCAGATAAGCGCGCCCAATGTTTGCCGAAGAAATCTTCTCGCTAGCGCGCGCACAGCAGACGTACAAAGTGGCGGACGGCAAACCTTCGGACAAAGCCGTACCAAAGCAGACTTTAAGCAGGTTCCTGTCAAAAGTTCTACGTGCGTTTTGTGCAAGATCTAAGTTCCCGCGCGTGTACGATCGAAATAGCGCCGACCATTGGGAGCGATTTTATCGGCAGTGTCCAACCACGCCAGCGGTCTCGGAAGAGCTCGAAAAGCGGGGCTCGAGGCTCGGCAGTTTCCACAGTCCCACCACCTAAGAGTGCCTAATTAACCGGGTAAATAATTCTGACAGCTGGCTGCACGGTGGGACGGCGGCGAGTACCGAAACCGTGTTTACATTGCCAGTCAGCGCTAATCTGACAGGTTCGAGCAGCGTGTGAAGTGAAATGAGCCGTCTTCGCGCGTCAGCCAGCCACATTCCCCCTCTCCCCGCCCCCCTCCCACTCACCGCTACCTGGAGCCCTCGCACTGTCAATCAAAACCGGTGCGGTTTGCTCCCTCTCTCTGTCTACTTCAAAATTCCCACAGCCTGCTTTGTGAAGCGTTTCGGGTGGGGAGGTTTTTTTTCTGAATGCGAACAACCGGCAGGGAAACCAAGCGTCTCCGCTGCGCTAGATGTTATCGATTCTGTTTCGGAAACTATTCATCCCAAGAAATCGAGCTGGGGAACGCTTGGAGACGTTGTTCTCCAAAGCGCTCGTGACTCGCTGGGAGCGGGAATTCTTCGAAACCCCGACCGCGTTTCCCTTTCGTTTCTCCGGCATCGCCGACGATCATTTTTCACGACAACTGCGTTGTAAGCAAATTATGCCAATTACTATCTTAATAAATTACACCTCACAGACGAGTCGCTGAGATACAGTCGCACCGCCGTGGACACAGACGCGGTTGGCAATAAGCTCATTAAACGAACGAACGGGAACAGAGCAAGAGCAGGGGGTAACGCGTGAGTGAGTGACCACGACGAGAGATGATTGATTGACGTCCCATGCGCGCCTCGCCTCCGGACAGATGACAGTTGCGGAATGCACAAAATGGAACCGTTTGGAGCGATTTTTCGGATCGCCGTATCTAGCCCACCGCTTTTTCGGTTGGAAGCAAAGAATTAAAAAAAAATGCGATAAATAACTATCGCACAATCACCGCGGACTGTCGATAGAACTTTGCACTCAAGCTGGTTGGTTGCTGGATGTATCGATCCACGAGAGTGAGAGAGAGAGAGAAGAAAAAAAACAAACACGCCCTGTTTCGGTAATCAAAATCCTGCTACGAGCTGGAATGCCGTGGGCTCCCAACTCCCGGTGGCTCGTTGATGAGTGATGAAAAGCTCCCATCAGGATGGAAATTGATTTTTACGTTTCAGCACCGACCGCATCGTAGTTTCTCCGCCGTCTCCTCTTGGCCAACCTT
>JXXA01019870.1:0-20694 GCA_000956255.1 Anopheles punctulatus
TATATAAATAACATTAGAATATTCATCATTTAACTATAAAATAATGGGCCTCAAAAATACTTTCTAACAATTTTTTTTTATAAATAAAAGAAACAAACAAAAAAGCGATTGAAAATTAGATATGGTGGAATCATAAATTTAAATATGAATTAACGAATGAATCAGACGAAACCTTGTGTATCTACTCAATACACATGTCACATCAAGAATCGCGAAACAAGGCAGCGCAATTCATGCAGAATTGATCGGAATTTTAGATATCAAACAAAACCGTGTAACCATTTTTTTTGCTATGAAGAAATTTAAGAGCAGTTAAATTTGGGGCTTTAATATTTTGTGCATGTGTTCAGAACCCCTTTCTCAAGGGCTGTGCAGTAACGAGACTGCAGTAAACTATATTTTAATTTCGAACGAAAGGACCTTGCAAGATGAATAAATAATAACGAAAGGACCTTGCAAGTGGAATAATAATAAAAACAAATTTAAATTGTACCTAAGCCCCGTCACAAATGCACGATCCCTGTCCCGCGAGTAGCGACTCCGAATCCTTGAAGCTTCAGAACAAAATGTGCCTGCCATGTGAGCTACGGCAAACACCAATCAGAATGTAAATAAGAAAACCCACCGGCAACTGGTCCATAAATCGCAATCGCTTTTGCGGTGCATTCATTGCCAAATATATATATCGGTTGACAACTATCCGGTCGGTTTCAAGGAGCGGAAAAAGAAACCATCGGCCCAAAACTCCAAACAACAAAAAAAAACCGCATGCTTTCACTTTCGTTGCTTTGAACGGTAACCGTGACTCATGTGCAAGGGAACCATGCGGAGCTCTCGCACCCGAGCCAATTCCTGAGGTCCCGCTTGGGGGACGTGTACCGATGCAGTCAGGGTCACTGCAGTCGAATCCTTCCACCGGTAAGCGTAGGAAAGGAACTGGCGGTAGAACAGTTCTCAGGGATTTGGTACCCATGGCTTTGCGAATTTTAAAGTGACGTGAAAGTGACCGTTTTGGATCGAAAATAAAACCAGATTTGGACCAACAGCAGAGCGATGGATAAATATTCGAAAAAAGATAAAACATTTACCAAAAGGCGTACAGGACAGCCAGGGACGCGCGGTGCAGCACTGTTGGTCGGAACGATTAGCCTGCCGAAAATTAGTTCCACCCGCCTTGGGAAGGGAGAGGAAAAAATAAACGCAGAAACCCCTCGATCGACCTGCCAACGGTGTCCGGTGTCGGGCACGGCTGCTGGTTGACCATGAATTGGCGTCAAAACCGGATCGATGGGTTTCGGGTGAGGTGGGGCTCGTGCCGTGCCGTGGACGCCCGCGTGCAATGCACTTGCATCGATCCATCACACACATACGACGCTTTGGCTTGCAGTTTTTACCGGCTTGAGTTTGGGAACCGTTTGATGGGTGAAGCGAAAAGGGATTGTGCTTTGATCGACAGTAAATTGTGCGATTTTGTTGGACGCGATCGTGAACATCATCATCAATATTCATACGAATGGAAACATTGCATGCAATGATTGTGTTTACTTATAAAGGAACAGAGTTTTAAAAAAAAGCCATTTAAGGACACTTTCAATCCATCGGCTTTGGAGGCCTGGTTTTATAATTTGAATTAGTCACTTAAGTAAGCCTCTGAGGCAACAACAAAAAAATACATCAAGTGTATACAAAATAGCCTCCTTTCATGTTTGCACCGTCGTTACCGTCGAAGGTAACACCAGTAAGAAACCCATGGATTTAATTCTGCGCGGTACGCCCCACGTTCACTTTTTGTTTAACGTTCAATCGTGTCTGCACGAATCTATTAATCGTTTGTTTACACCGCTCAACGCGAAACATAAGCAGACCACGCGACTCAATTGTACGCTAGACGGGGATAGACGGTTAGACGTCAAAGCGTGTGATAATCTATCCTAGTAGTTCTAAGCCTGTTTAATTCGTGACAAAATGTTCTGCATTAAATAGTATGACACGCGGTTTTCGTGTTTGTGCTCCGTGTGTCGTCAGATGATTCGCTTAATAAAATGATACAAAACCATGACTCGCCTACATTTCTACACCACTATAATTAACACATTTAAATGAATACAACGCGCGTATCGTGATATGCTTTGACGAAGAGGCAGCTTTTTGCACGAAATAATAAGCTCATATATTATCTCCGTGCGGCCCGACACGAGTTGACCCCAAAAACTGAGCCGTAATTACTCATTTTCTAATTTGTTGAGATTTGTGTGCGACAGTCGCAACGTGTCTGTGAGCACATCCGTTATATAATAGAGTGCGAAAGGCAGTAAAAAAAAAACGCATCTCTTAAAATGGGTTTTACAAGCCGGCTGACCTATAGCGGCTTTGCAGGGGCATTATCATCTCCGCTTGTGCAAATAGGGGGATGGATGTTTAGGATGTTTCGGTGTCAGACAAACGTGAAACGGTGGTAGTTACGCTAAAGAAGAATGTTTTGGGGGTTTTAATGATGCAGGACAAGAATATTTTTTATACAATGCAAAATTTTCTTCAGATTGGCTCTGATCTAGCAGTTTCACTCGTCCCAGTTCCGATTGATTCTGATGCAACCGTAAGGTATAGCTCATAAAAATAAAAATTAATCGAACTCGTCTGGTTTATTGATGCTTACAAAATCGTACAACCATTCAACCGCTCTTCGACACACGGTTGGAGCATGCAGATATTTCGTAAAAATATCTCCGGATTTGATGTCAGATATGCAGCCCGTTTAGTTGGAGCAAACGAGTTTTTTGCAGTAAAAACCAATCTACTAACCAGCACGTTCCTGTGCTTCTATTCTACATGGTGGTTTTTAAGTTTTCGTTGCTGTGTCAAATTTGTGCCCATGCCTCAGGCAAGAACTTGTTCCGACCGAGAGCAACTTTCGCCTTTCGATCCTACGCACGACGCCCGATCGCCGGTTATGTTCTTATGCAGTGGGAGAGAATAATGCTTACACGGTGCGACAGAACGAGCGTGAGTAAGATAGCGCTGACTGGTAAGTAATCGAGTGTAAATTTGTATGAAATTGGTTGAACCAACCAGCGCCGAGACATGGACTAGCAGACCCGGCCCAGCATCGATCTTACGCTACGCGACGTCCTCTAAGCGGGACAAACCACACAGAGACACACTTCGCCGGCTGGGTTAATGATACATTGCGAGCGGGGCTTTACGTTCCGACGAAAGGGTAAAGAGAAACAAAAAATAAACGTGAACCACGGGTAGTAAAAATAATCCAAAACTCGCACACGCGACCCGCACGAGAAGGGGTATGCATATGCTGCCGGCAGCATCAGAAGGGGTGTGCGGTACGTTTGGGAGAGGGAGACGGGATGGGGTCGATGTAAAAAAGTGGGCCTTAACCAGTGAAATGATTCGGATGGACAGTAGCCGGTCCGGACGGTGCAAACGGGGGAACCACTGGCGAACGACCAGAAGGAACCATTCTAATAAGCTAAGGGCGCTGGAAGTAGTTTAATCAGTCGACTTGAGACCGTGCCCCGGATCGGACGGTGATCCGTGAAATTGGAAGATCGTTTTGCGTGTGCGTGTATCGCTTGATGGATTGGAGTGAGTGAGAGGTGTTAGCTTAAACGAATTCACCATGAAGTGTGCCCGTGTGTTTCTATGTGCTCTGGTCACGCTGGCAATGCTCGTCCCGAGCGGTATGTGCGATCGTGCCGAAGAACAGGAGCTTACTTTGCGGCGTAACCGAAGAACTGTGCAATTTCTCGTCAACCATTTCGTTCACTTTTTCGGTCTAAGTGGTGGTGGTGGTGGTGGTACGAAGAAGATCGAACCGAAGCAGGACAATGTGTTTGCACTGCCACTGACGAACATACTGAAGGCTTCGGCGGGCAAATTTTCGGGTTCCAGTGGTCATAAGCAGAAACCGGCCGCGCCGGAACGTGAACCGACCCTTCAGCACGATCTGCCCACGTGGATTGACGATAGGCCGCAGAAAATTGCGAATCCATTCAGTGAAGCACTCGAAGCGGACGCCTTGGAACCGACACGTGTATCGCTGCTGAGCACAACGCGTGAACCGGAAGAAACTACTACCACTAGTACCACGACGGAAGCGCCCACGACAACCACAACACCAGAGCCAGCTCCGATTGTGCCGACCGAATCGGTGGAACCGGAAGAACCTATCACGGTAACGCCTGCTTCGGACGCGGAAGAACCAAATACGGATGTACCCGAGACGGACAGTAACTCAGAGCATGGTAATGCCGCTGGTCCTAGCAGTACCGAAACAGCTGCCATCGATCCTTCGGATGTTAATAGACTGTCCGATACGGGGTTAGCATCACGAAACGATGTGCGCGACGAAAGCTTCCAACCAACGCCGATTCCGTTGGTGAGCTATCAGCATTTCGTGCAGCCAGCAGTTTGGACCTCACCCAACTACCAGCACTCTAGCTTCCCGATGCAGCAGTACTTCGGCAACAACGTATTCTTCCCATCGCACCACACATTCCCCCTGGCAAGTCCGTTCCAGGTGCAGTCGGTAATTCCGGCCCACAGCCAAGGCTACCCGAGCCACCAACCGGTCTACGACAACAGGCTGTACTATCCGACCGAAGCCGATTCGCAGCCCAAATCGCACAGTCGGGTGAAGCTGCACGACAATCATTACGATCTTGTGACGTACCACGATGATTCGGAACCCGCAGCGTCCACCTACCAGTCTCAGTCGTTCGGCAACACCTATCGGGCACGACGATACTGACGACGAGGGTAATATTTCGGAAGGAGGCTTAGCTAATTGGGTTATAAACGATCCGAACATCGCGCACATCATCACATCATTTGTAAATAGGAATCATGAGGTACGAAACGACTCATTGTGCCGGACGGACGGGAATACACATAAAACTATACCGTTATTTACGAGAATCGGAAAGAAAGTGTTTCTATGTGATGCTAGTGTTATTGTACAAAACCGATTAATAAACAATTTAAACTTTTCTCAACACTTTCTGTACATTTTTTTTTTGCTTAGAAAACAATGTTTAGGTAATACAGTAAATTTTATTGTATAAACCTTCGATACACTAATACTCTTGCACAGGGCCGAAAACATGCTTCAAAAAGGTAGAAAATACAACTCCAAAAATAGAAAAAAATGTGTAATGCGTATCAAAAATTTACCCGTACATAGAAATGGCGGCACAGCATGTGGTTCGCAGCAGCGAACATGTAAATGCGATTTACCAGCATCATTATGATCCCAGCGTGGAGCTTTTGTACAATACGAAAAAAAACAGTACAATTAAGGAAAGGGACGCGCCACCGCGTAGCTTATCTAATGGTATGTTGTACGAATGTTTTCCAGTGTGTAATCCTTCATTTCATTGCGAACCGCCTTCGTTCGTACGGTGCGTTACGCAATTCACTTGAAGTAGTCATCCAGAAAAGCGTACACATAGTCGTAAACGACCAGC
Organism: Anopheles punctulatus; assembly: GCA_000956255.1. NCBI lineage: Eukaryota > Metazoa > Arthropoda > Insecta > Diptera > Culicidae > Anopheles > Anopheles punctulatus. The sequence goes on from JXXA01019870.1 coordinate 5,481, forward strand.
ATGATTGCACCGCCCGGCCCTAGCCGCATCACCTTCGGGGTGAGGCCTTTATAGAGTGCCGCGAAACCTTCCTCGCGGGCAACGATCACCATCGATCCAACGGTGGAGCGATACTTCACTTGACCCGGAATCGGTTGGGGTCCCTGAAAAATGGATTTTTTTTGTTGCTACATTTAGTAGAACACCTTTTACATGCGCTTAATAAAAAGTTCACTAACCTGAATTCGGGACTTTGCCACATCAAACGGTATGTTCACAATCGATCCTAGAGTTCCGCTTACAAAACCGATACCTACTTTGCGTAGGAATTCTTTCACAGGGTCCTGGTAAATACAGCAAGCGAAAAAACAAGTAAGTTGAAGGACTTGCTTTTGTTAAAACACAATTCGAAAGTGGTATGAAAATCAAAAAATTGGTTTAACTTAAAGTACTAAATTCATGATGCAGGCGAGCGCTGAGGAAGCGACAACTGAAAGCTACAAATTAAATATTGCACAAAACGAGTCTAAAGCAATGGACGGAGACAATGTGAATCATTGATGCGAAAACAACCGCTAACACAAAATATGGTTAGATTGCGTTAGAGGAAACTAGTCTACAATAAATACGAACGTCAGCACAGGCAATCAAAAGCAAATCACCCACTTACCAGTTCTCCCTAACCATACCCTAAGAGCAGCTTTGTTGGGTTAGAGCAGACGAGACATGAAACATATGAGAATAATGCAAATGTTTAGGTGGATAAAGCTATGGTACGTCAAGAGTACGATGCCGGTGCCATACGCGCAACGGCCAGTGATGCGTATCCGGAACCTGGTATACCTTATATTCCGGAACGATTCCTTTAACGCTATGGTAGAAACCAAAATAGATCATATTGAATACACCATTGCGCCCGATAGTGGCCGTCAAACCACGATTCAGTCCGTTTAATCCAAACCCGGACTCATTGATGATTTGTCTGGTAACTGCCCAGGTACTCGGAACCTGTCCCATTCTAAAATGGGGTAAAAGTAACATCGATATAACTATACATAAATTCGTTCATTTAAATAAAAAAAGCTCATTTATAGCTCTCACTTGTTCTTGTTTGCCTGCAAGGTCACCTTCACCATCTCAAATGGATTCACGAGTATAGCTTCCGTCACACCCGCTCCTAGACCGGCCAGGGAAAACGTCTGGAAGAGTAAAAATAGAATACCGTGTTGAATAGTAGCATGAGGGCAAAGTAGAACATCTAGGGTTTACCAAGGGCGTTGGTTTGTCGGATCCGAACATGAAGAACCGTTTGTACTGTTCGAAGGTCAAAAATTTTACAGCACGCTTCGGTGTTTCGACCAAAACCGGTGGCAAGATGCCCTTGTACAGCGAGAACACACCTTCCGATTTGGCCATTTTGCGGATGCAATCGAATACGCCATTGTAGTATGTCTTAAATAGAGTAAATTTGGTGACAATATTGTGTATGTAATGTTTATGAAAGCAGCTTGCACTGTATTACCGTTGATTTTGCAACACCGGCTGTAGGTTTAGCTTGAAGTTGAAGCCTTGTTTTGACCAAATCCAGCGGATGCATAATGCACACTTCTACGAATCCCGCCGATCCACCAGCTCCGACCTGCATTGCAGCCTGGCGCAGGAATTCTTTCAGATCGGAAGGCATGTTTGCTTCTCTAGTAATTGTACGAGCGCTTAAAGAAACACAGAATAAGCTAATAGGAAATTCTTCTGCTAGGTTGCCTATAGCCTGTATATTCACCTTAAACTGACGTAGCAACGACACCGAGTATACAGTCAGATGTACAGTCTGAGGCTTATCGGTAACAGAAGGTAGTTAACCCACACCCGAAAATAGGACACATTCAGCGAGCCAGATAACGAGTAGCGAAAATAAATAAATAACACAATTTGATTTCGTAAACCTGGATCTTTTAATCAGTTTTTTAGTCACTTGTACGGAGAATAGATGAACGATAAAACTACGTCCAAGGTCGTTTTGTTTGGCCTGATTTATGTTTAATTAACAATTTGGTTGAAATTGATTGAGAAGGCTGTTGTGTTTGTGGAATGATACGACAACTTGCATTTATTTACACTTGATTTCGTGTACATCGGATAATCAGCTGATTGAACCGCTGTGCGAAATAGCCAGTTTGACACTTTTATTACAAGTTGATTATGGTAATTTATTCAAGATAAATTCTGGTTGTGCTTTTGCGTGCATCTCAATTATATTTTGCAAATAACACTGCTATTATAACGTTCAATCTTAATATTTTTATAATTAAATATTACCCTTATTATATCGAGACATTAGCACGTGCAAGTTGTAATATATATCGACCTTGTTATTAACTGATTTGTTTTGTTACACTTTTTCGGTAATTGATTCAGTTGATCAAGTTTTTCAACCTTTTTTGAGAACAAGAAATATTTTATGGCTATCGAAAACCATAAATATAGTTTGTTTTAAGAGGATAGAGGTAAACAAGGAAGCTTCCCAAAATGAACCGTCATGTCAAAAATGACAAAACGTCAAAGTACTCTATACGCATCTTGGTCGCAGCAGTAAAAGAAATCGAGCCGATTTTGCAGTACGTTGTTTCAGAGAAGGCAGGGAAAAACGCAAAAGTGCAAGGCAAAAAACGAGGTGAATCGGAAATGCTGCAAATGTTAGTCATAGCTAATATTCTGTAGTGTTGTGACCAGATAAGTGCGACGAATTACACATACGCAACACACCTCGCAGAAGTAGCTCGTCAGCATCTTTACACACCATCGCTAATTCGACCCAGACCAGCCGTGTTTCTGCTTCGCCCGAAGTAGTTCATCCTGTCGAAGCGGAAAGCGCGTTATAACATACTGAGAGCAGCGCTTGGTGCATTCCGCATATTTCTTCACCTCCCAGCTACGGATACATCTTCTTAGCTGGGGGCGTCCCAAGCGAAACGGTGTGACCCACGTGAAGTGCACGGTACCTACTCGATCGCGAGGGCTGTACGTGTGTTTGTGTGTGCGTATGTTTGGAGCTGTGTGGCCAAAAAGCGCCCGTTCCAAGAGTGGCGCTCCTTCAGTCCTTCTCAAAGAATTGGTTGGAGGTTGGAGGCGCAGTGGTGCGGTGGCAAGAAGCTTGAAAACATTCACATAAACGCGTGAAGTGTGCACCTCACCATGAAGACGGGTACTGCCGACGAGCAGCAGGAAGAAAGGAGTGATTGAAAGAAAGTTGATTGGTTCCGCGGAAGCGAGGTTGCACGCCATTCGAAAAAAGGCCTGCCCGCAACGAAGAGAAGTGTGTGCGCAGCAGTGTGTGTTTGTGTGTTTTGGAGGAAGCGAAAATAATAATAATAGTGTGTCACAGGCTGTGCGAGTGCGGAGTGCGTGGTGTGTTGCATCGGGAGGAAGAGTTTGTTTTTGATTTGCCAACAACGAAGTGCCACTGCCAGCGGCCAAATTAGAAGCGAAAAAAGCACACGATTAGCTGATACAATCCGAAGCAGCAGCAGCAGCTGCCCAAACTAGCTGGAACATCCGGAACACATCCCGTAGCGGAGTCAACGAATGCGAATGGTGAACGCCTCCATACGCTGGTCCTGCGGTCACTTGCCTCAGCTGGGCATTGTACTGTCTCGGAACGGCAGCGACGTCAGCGGACGGTGGCCATCGAGCAGCATGAAATGAGCAGGAAGCGATGGGTTCGCAAACGTTGAAAATCCTGCGACAGGGTGTGCTGGCCAGCCTGACCGGTGGCTGGTACTACGACGTGCATCAGAATGTTTTCTGCAATGCTGTTCATCTGTACATATGGCTGTTTCTGTTGTTTCTTCCGTTCATCATTTATATGGTAAGTTTGCGTGTGTCACTAGACAGACAACCGGCCGTGCGTGATGATTCATCTCTTGTCGCATGTATGTATACGAAGCAAAACGAAGCAATCATCACCCGAACGAGAGATGCTAGGCAACCGTCCGGGGTTGCTTTCGCTTCGATAGGAAGCAAAACAAAAGCTATTAAACAATCACGGTCCATCAAGTCTATTTGATAAACATTCTGCTTTAGGTCCGATCTAATGGAGTACATCTCACGTGATGCGGAAAGAGGCACGATGATTACGAATCGAGAATGGAGCGATAGATAGATCTCGACCTGATAGCAAACATTGGCCTAATTAATCTACCTCGCACACTAACGCTTCCATACCACCGTGCTCACCGTCGGCTGATAGCAGCTGCAGGGTGCGGTACGTTTCTGAAAATGCATCCAACACAAACGATGTACGGCGACGTACCGATGTTTTCCCTTCTTGGTCGTTCACGTAATCTTCACCTCGAAAAACATCGAGGGAGGGCTGACGGGAGGGCGAGAGAACACCGAGACACAAAACCCTCAGACGGTACGGTGTGTTTCTGTGTCGATTGATTCAAGTAGATTTAGCCCATCCGAAGCATCACGCAACGGTGGCACCACTCGAGACGTAAACTAGAGACACTGCGTGCCGGTTTTAACGCCCATCTTACGCGATGGTTAACGCTATTACACTTGACCATGGCCTTGTTTCATAACAATGTTTTTAGCGACGTTAGTTTGCGCACGCATCATCATCTTTCCTCGGGGGAGAATATGAATTAAGGGGCCTGTGCAAATGTTACCACGGACTTGATGCCTGCAGTTGTGCGAAACGCTGTTTCCATTTGTTCCAACGATCGACTTTTAAAGTGAAAGCGCACTCGTGTCGCGGCGGCCTCTGCTGTTGACGATGTCATATTGTGCCCTTTTTTTTCCTTTGCTAATCAAGCATGTCGGAAATGGCATTAAGATGCTCTTAATCGAATCGTCCATGGGTTAAGACCTTGTCGTACTCGTGTCGCGTACGTTACCGAAACCATTTGTCCAAGCGGAATCGCTCTATTTCTATTTCACTTGAGCTGAGCAGCTGATTTCGCTAGCTAAATATCGTTTCCACTTTCATTAAAATTTTCTTTCCCAATTTCCTCTCCGCATCGACAGAATAATGATACACACACACACACGAGCGTGCGCGCGCCCGAGTACACACTTGCCCACCACAGCGGCAATGGCAATAACAAGTCGGTATTTGTTAGCAGCAAACGGATCTCCTAACCTGTCCGACGTCTATTTTGTGCTGACCAGTTTTCTGGTGGTACGCGGGCGGCTTCGAACCTTTCATTCGACTCCGAAGGAGAAGGGTGGTGTCGTGGACGAGGATGCCGAAGTCCACAAGCAAATACCGTGGACCTGTTCGCACTTTCATTTCTTGCACGGTGCCGTGTGTGTGTATGTATATATATATATGGCGTGTGTTCTGGAGGGTGTTGTGTGGTTGTGCATTGCATTTACCCCGTTTGCATCCTAGGAGGCACTTGTTTTGCAGCATGTGGCTCACCGTTGCCCGTTGCCTGGTGCAGAGCAACACAATAAAGTGTACTATAAAGCGACAGAGTCTAGAACGAGAAGATGCCAGCTTGTTTGTGATGCATTTTGGGTATGGAAAGCAATTCCTGTGAGTGCAAGAAAGCGCAACAAGCTAGGAAGCATTCAGTTAAGCAAACGGCAAGTGGGTTATTTTATTATGTGGGCAGTTTGATGCATAAATTGCAATTAGTTCCTATCTTTGTTTATTGCAAATTACACCGTCTGTTAGGGAGTATTTTTACCTTCACACGCTCCGGGGTATTGGGTGCTGATGGTGGTGATGCTGTTTGCAACCTGTTTGTAACACTGTAAACGCACGTATCTCGAACGATAATGGATGAATGACTCATCCCCACCCGAGAATGACTGTCTGGACCGGCCTCCAACAACGCGCAATAAATAGAATTATAGATAAGGCGGTTATTTTGCTCGGAAAGCGATTGGGTTGCGTGTATTGATGGCATGCTTAAGCTACCAACACAACAGCAGACGAGAGGATGAATCCGGCAAAAGGTTTTGTTATTGATTGATGCTTTGAACAGAATATTTAAAGCTTAAAGCAATGTTTAAAAAAAACTAATTTTTTCCTTCATTTGCAGTACTTTCCGACCACCGTAGCCGGATGGAGCATCTACTGCGTGCTGATCGCGATCATCATCACGTTTTTCAAGATGGTGAACGTGGCGCTGCACCGCATGTACGACCGGGCGCGTACTCTCTCCGAGACGAACCTGAAGAAACCGGGCGGCGTGGGTTCGAAAGCAGCGCGAGAAACAGGCACCGCCAACGGTGGCAATGGTGCTGCTGGTGGTGGTGGTGGTGGTGGTTCCGGTGACGATGAACCCGGCATCGAGATGCAAATTCTCGGTACGGTGGAGGTGGTCGGCGGTGGAACACCCCCGGTGAACGTGTCATCCCGGACGTCGGTCGAACATCACAGCGACGAGAACAGCTATGCCAACAGTGCAATATCGATCGACTATCAGGAGCAGGTGACGAGCACGATCGATCTGAAAGTGGACGTGCATCGGAAGAACAGCTCGGAATCGAGCGAGAGTGGATTGAGTGGTGCTGGTGCGACAGCATCTTCGGCAGCAGCGACGGTGCCGGCGACGACGGGTGTGATGAAGGCCGGAAGTGGTGTTGGCACCATCGTTGCATCGGCCGGTAGCAGTGATGCCTGCTTTCGAAGCGATCGTGTGGCGGAAGCAAACAACGAAACACCCTTTGGCGCTCCCGTAATACGTTACCGACCTGGTGGTGTTGCATCGTCAGGCCAGTCCCACACGTCGGTTGGTTGCGGCAGTACGGGTACACACAAGCGGTCGCTTTCCACCCCGAATCAGGATCGGTTTTCCGAGCTGATGCTGGAGACGATGATGCGCGAGTTGACCCGCGAATGCGACGATCTGCAAGCGGCAAGCGGTGAGGGAGCAAGCAGCGCCAAGGGCGGAGGAGTCAGTTCATCAAACGCATCGCTCCGCCGGCATCAGTACAAATCGAAGCGAAAACAGCGCTTCATGAACAGTCAGCTGCAGCGTCAAATATCGCTCGATTCGGAGAAGCTCAGTGGTGGCAATGTGTTTGCGGATGAGCAGCACGTGGATGGGGGCGATGGCGGTGGGACGCGCAATCGACGCCGGGTGGGGACGGCCGGTGGGACGGAGGGATCGCAACTGCAACGACACCTTAGCTCGGACGATCAGAACAACAAATCGGTCGGCTCACTGTACCACCATCAGCTGCATCATCATCATCACCACCATCACCATCATATGCTGGCGTTACAGAATCTCCAACCGGATCTGTACATGGATCACAATTACACGAAATCGGCCGTCCAGCTGGCGATAGCGGACACGGGTGGCGGTGGGAACGATGCGTCGTCCGGAAAGATCACCTACCTCCTGCATCAGACCACCCCGATACGGCGGGATTCGAGTAGCACGATGTCGGCCCTCCAGCTGCCAACGATTACGAGCAGCAGTAGTGGTGCCGGCGCGAGCGGCGGATGTTCCAGTATCGGTGAAAGTGCCACGAACGGTGGTGGTGGTGGTGGTGGGGCTGGAAGCGAACGAAACGCTGCGGGTCGTGGCGGCAACAATGCGTCCGGGAAGCGTCGTAGACATTCGAACACGACGAATGCGGGCAGCGGTACGGGTCGGCCTCTGCCGCGCTCACTAACGTCCGTCCGGCGGATCAAGAGTGCGGCACTGGAAACGTGCAGTCCCGCGTCGATACCGAACCTTACGCCAACGCACCCGAACAGTGTGGAAGTGATCGGGGGCCAGACGCTGCGAAACCCGCGCCATACGGTGCTGCCGCCACCGAGCAAGTGCTTATCGCGCAATCCGTACCTGAACCTGTTTACGAAATCGAATGAGGGCAGCAGCGGCACTGGGTTGGTGGACGTGTGTGGTGGTGCATCTAGTTCTAGTGCTACTTTTGAGCCGTCGGTATTACCGGGCGCGACGGGTGTTGGCAGTGAACACGTCTATCCGATTGCGGAACAGTCGGACGAAAGCACTCCGGTGAAGAGCACTTGTGGTGGCGATGGCAGTGGGTCGCGAGACGATAACACGCCCCCGGTGCAACGGTTTGATTTGCATTCCGATTCGGACGATGGTGCGGATGGTATGGAGGACGATGAGGATGAAGATGAAGACGGAGAAGATGAAGGTGATGAGGAGGAAGAAGAGGAGGATGAAGATGATGACGATGAGGAAGAAGAGGAAGAAGGTGATGGCGTACGACGCGGAGCTGGTGCAGCTGAAAAGCTAGACACACAACCTACGGGCGATAGCGAGGAAGATCTCACGCTTCACGATCAACTGCGTCGGTTGCATCATCAGCAACAGCAGCTGCAGCAGACGCGGATAGCCGGACCGCCGGAGCCGGAAATCCTTCCGGTCGAGGATCACACCGAGGACGATGATGCAGGTGTCGGTGCGGTAGAATCGGATCTAGACCATCCGGACAGTGGCCTTCAGTCGACGGATTCCGACACAGAAACGAATGCCGGCTCGCGATCTCCCCTGCTCGAACCGCGTGCCCACCGAACGATCTCCGAGCAGCAGGTCGGTGGAACCACCGCCAGCGGTGGCTGCAATGCCACCTCCGCCTCCGGCATCGTAGAAGCAAAAAATGCTGCCATCGTTGTGCCTGCGAAGATGATGATCGGTAGTGAGGTTAAGAAGACGTCGTCCAGTCCGACGATCAGCAGCTGTAGCGATACGAACGTGGTAGGTGCGCACCATCTGCATCACCACGCGATCCGCTCGCCGCTGAAAGCGTTCGAGGAGATGGGATGCCTGTCGTCGAGCGACTGGGAGCAGGCGAGCGCCAGCTCGAAGGATTTGCTGATTACGAACAGCAAAGACAGCGGCAGACGCGGTGGTGCGGCCAACTCAACGACGAAACCGGTCGCAGCGAGTGAATCCGACCCGCAGATACCGGGCTCGAGTGCGGGTGGCAGAAAAACGGACGACGAAATGCTACTGCATACTGCCGGCTCCGCGGCGACGGTTGAAGCGACCACCAACGGTTCGCTTTCCGTTTCGCAACTGCATCAGCAACACTATCAACAGCAGCAGCAGCAGCGAAATCTAGGCGCGATACCGAAAACATCGTCCCCACCGGGGAGAAGCGCAAGCGCACGGCGTCTCAGCGTGGAGGAAAACTATCCCAGCACAAGCAGTAAGATCTACAACCGGTCACTGTCGCAGCGTCTGCTAGCGGAACGGATTCCGGAAAATGCGACAGCCGCACCGCTCATCACGTTTCTAAACTACCGCTCCGATGTGCCAATACCGCCGATCTACCTGCCCGGCAACAATGCGCTGTCGGAGCAGCAGGCGGCTAGCTTCACGTTCCGCCGGCCGGCACCACTGCCAGCGCGACCCTATCGGCAGCTCAACTGTCGCTTGCGCATGCTAAAATCGGCCGACGGTAGCGGGACGGGAGGGGAAGCCGGTGGTGCGGGTGGTACCGGTGGCGCCGGCGGACAATCTTCGACTGTGGCGGTCAGCTCTACCGGGTCGACGCCGGGCACTATGGACTACTGGCGGGATGATGATAACAACAACTGCAACTACTGCCTGGACGCGCTCGAAAGTCAGCAGGCGGTACGGTTGCAATCGTTGACGGTGGCTGCGTCGGCGGCGGGAACGAGTGGCACTGCGGCGCAGCAGCAACAGCAGCGGGGCATCTGTAACGATGCACTGATGCCGGGAACGGTCGGTGAGGTGCCTTTGAATTTCTACGTCACGGACGATTCTGATCGGTGGTTGCGGTGTGCGGCGAACGTATTCAAGGAGCGGTTCGGGGCGCTGAACCATCATCTGCACGCCCATCAGCATCTGCACCATCACCACCATCACCATCACCATCGGACGATCAGCATCGGTGGTCCGTCATCGTCCAGCATACCAGGTGCACTGGTACCGGGAGGTCTCGGTACGGTGGGAGGTGTTGGCGGTAGTGGCGGCAGCGGCGGCGGTGGAATCACGTCCGGTGGTCCGACGGTCGGAACGATTTCCTCGACCGGGGACGATTACAACACTGCCTCGATCAACTCCGGCAGTGGCGGTATCGTCGACAAGGCCGGTATCGCGCCCCCGACCGACTGCAGTTTGTCCCGGGCGCAAAGCACGATCGATGTCGTTCCGCACTCACTGTTCGGCGAGCCGGGAAGCGCACCGGGAAAGGTGCGCCCGAAGCGTTACTACAAACTTTCGCTAAACTTTCTGTGCTTCCGCGAGCACCTGAACATCTCGATGAACCGGTTGCAGCTGCTGGCACTGTTCGATCGGGATACGAGCTGGGTGCAGGTGGTGCTGGCGATCGTGCTGTGTACGCTGGTGGCGCTGCTCGGTGCGCTCGTGCTGTACCGCAAGTTCTACGAGGATCTGTACGCGTTCATCTTCTGCTTCGTGATGGCCGGGAGTCAGTATTCGCTGCTGAAGAGCGTCCAACCGGATGCGGCTTCGCCCATTCACGGGTTCAACAAGACGGTGACATACTCGCGTCCGATCTATTTCTGCCTGTGCTGCGGGCTGATGCTCGGTATGCATCAGCTGCTACGCGAGTATCAGCTGGAGGTGGGAAGCGTCGGTCGGGATACAGCCATCTCAATCGTGCTGTTCGGATTTCCGATCTCAATCGTCGCTTTCCTGCAGTCGGCACAGAGCGTGCTGTCGGTGGTGATTCTCTCCTTTCCGTTCCTCTTCAGTCTCGGGCTGTTCCCGCAGATCAACACGTTCACCATGTACTTTCTGGAGCAGATCGATATGCATCTGTTCGGGAGCAACGCGTCCTGCAGTCTAACCGCGTCCTTTCTGTCCTTGCTGCGTTCGATCCTCGCCTGTACGCTGCTGTTCGGACCGGTTTACGGTGCGCTCGTGGAAACCGGCACCCAGCACGTCCTGTTCTCGATGTACTGTGCGTTTCTCGTGACGGTGTCGTACCATCTGTCGCGGTGCGCCAGCGATTACACGTACATCTGGGCGGTAATTAAGTCGAGCTTGCTGACCCACTCCGACTACGATGACGCGTCGAGCAAGGAAGACTCGAAGATATCGTCCGATTCGTGCGGCGACGAGACAAAGGATGACGGGGACGGAGGGCAGCGTCGCCAATCGTCGAGTGGTGGCGGTGCGGATGGTGGTGCGAGCGGATCGGCCCGATCAACGGATGAAATGAATCGCGATTTCGACGAGGAAGCGGGCCGTGAGCCAAACTCCAAGGAGCTGGACGATCCACTGCCCCGAAAGCTGCAGGATACGGTAACGGCGCGGTTAAAGAACGATGCGGTCGTGTGTGTGGTGCTCTCGGTGGCCATGTTTAGTCTGCACTGCAGCACGGTGTTTACGGTGCTACAGCCGGAAATCAATCACGTGCTGCACACGGGTGCGTGCATACTCGGCTTTCTCATACACTACATCGTGCCGCAGCTGCGGAAGCATCTGCCGTGGCTGTGCATTGCCAAGCCGATCCTGAAGCCGGAAGAGTTCGGCCTGTTCGAGGTGCACAAACTGTCGAAGATCATGTGGTTCGAGACGATGTACGTGGTGCTGTGCTTCTTCGAGCGCAACATTCTGTACCCGTTGATTTTCGTCAGTGCACTGACGGCCGACTGTGGTTTGATTGCGGACAAGTTTGGCTACACGCTCGGCTCGATCCTGATCGTAATGTGCAGCTTGAAATGTAAGTCAAAAATTGTGCTAGAACTATTAGCCATTTTTAACGTTAATGGTTAACTTTCATGCGGGTCAACTTTCCAACAGGTGTTCGAAACGCTTACTCCGACACCGGCAGTCAGTACATCATTCTCATCTTTACGGTGCTCTTCTTTCGATTGGACTACAAAATGTCGAGCGAAACGTTTCTGCTCGACTACTTTCTCATTTCGATCCTCTACCGAAAGATTGCCGAATTTTTATTGAAGGTAAAGCCATTGCTCGAACACACTCGATTCGGAATTTGCCAGCGTGATTTGCTAATGAACCTATTTCGGACATCCCTTCCAGCTGCAATTTGTAGTAACGTACATTGCACCCTGGCAGATAACGTGGGGCTCAGCGTTTCACGCGTTTGCCCAGCCGTTCAGTGTGCCGCACTCGGCCATGCTCTTTCTGCAGACGGCAATCAGTGCAATACTATCAACACCGCTCAATCCTTTTCTTGGTAAGACGCGCTGCTTGCCTTCCCTACATCCCTGCATTTGCTTACCTTTCTTGTTGCTCTTGCTGTTTTCTATCACCTGTAGGAAGTGCCATATTTCTCACCTCGTACGTGCGCCCGATTAAGTTCTGGGAGCGTGACTACAACACTCGCCGCATCGATCATTCCAACACTCGGCTCAGTTCGCAACTCGAGCGTGATCTCGGCGCGGATGATAACAATCTGAACAGCATATTCTACGAACATCTAACGCGCTCGTTGCAACACTCGTTGTGCGGGGATCTACTGATGGGGCGCTGGGGAAACGTGAGCCAGGGAGATTGCTTCGGTAAGACTTGGAAGTGTTTGGTTGCAAAAGCCTTACCCATCTGAATTTACAATATTTATTGCAAAAACTTCTACACGACTCATTTTCTTGTAATTTATATTTCTACCGTTCTTCAGTGCTTGCCTCCGACTATCTAAACTGCCTGGTACACATAATCGAGCTCGGCAACGGGCTGTGTACGTTTCAAATGCGTGGTCTCGAGTTTCGCGGCACCTACTGCCAACAGCGGGAGGTCGAAGCAATCTCGGAGGAGGTGGAAGATAATATTGGTATGTGCGGTTCCGATGGACACGTTGCATTTGTCATGCTCCCAAGTATTAATTTAAACATTATTCTTATGCCATCGTACCACAGGGTGCTGTTGCTGCACGATCGGCCATCTGCCGCGTATGCTAAGTGCCAACGCCATGTTTACGACACGCTGGCTAGCCTGGCAGGTGATGGCATCGAAGTACGTGCTGGAAGGTTACTCCATCTCGGACAACTCGGCCACCGCCACCATGCAGGTGTTTGAGTTCCGAAAGGTGCTGATCTCCTATTATGTTAAGGTAAGTTGGTGGTTGTGGGGAAGAAAAAAAATAGACCTCTTGTTGCTAGCTAATGTCGGTTTTCTCGATCCTAATCCAGAGCATCATCTACTACACACTCCGCTCGCCGAAGCTGCTGAGTTGGCTGCAGTCGCAGGCGATCGAGGAAGCGCTCGAACATACGACGGATCGACAGTTTGTCGATTTGGATCCCGTGTTCAACATCAATCTCGATGACGATTACGACTCCCGGGCGGCCGGTATAACGCGCGCAAGCTTTTGGTGCGTGTACGGCGAGTGGATACAGTTCTGCAGCGACAAAAAGCGCCAACAGCTGCAGGCGGCACAGAATGAACGCACGCCAAGAAAACAAGGCGCAGGCGGCGTTTCTGCACCGGGCGCCACCAACACCACCGCAGCTCCAACAGCTGCTGCTCCCGGTGGAAGCGCTGCCTCGAGTGGTAATTGCTTCGTTTCCTCCACCTCGAACGCAAACGTTGCCAAACCGGACGGTGGTGTCACGGTGAAAGAGGGAAAAGCTGTCCCGGATAGTACGGTTACCAACGTCAATACTGCCACTACGACCGCTGGGTCGACGGTTTTGGATGGTTGGATGGAAGGTGGTGCTGCCGAGAGTGGTGCTAGTAGGGCAGAATGTGGCGAATCGAGTGGAACGAATGGAAACAACGGACAGGCGGCGGGAACATCCTCCAATGGCGGTTCGAACGGTTCGGCAAGCGCGAATATGTTCTTCAAATCGGTACGTTTCACCATTGTACTGTGTTCTGGTGCATGCATTTGAGTACGTATTTTTTCGTTTTGTTTTACTACAGAATCGTGGTTCGCTGGTAACTTCCCTGTGCATGTCGTTGGCCCTGTTGGCACGACGAACGCTTGCCACAGCCAGCCACAGCTCGTCTTGCGGTGTCGAATTTTTCCTGCACGGGCTGCATGCACTGTTCAAGGGAGACTTTCGCATTACCTGCCCCCGGGACGAGTGGGTATTCGCGGACATGGAGCTGCTGCACGGTGTCGTAGCACCGGCGGTACGTATGTCGTTGAAGCTGCACCAGGATCACTTTCTCTGTCCGGATGAGTACGACGACTACAGCAATCTGTACAATGCGATCGATTTCCACACGAAAGAGCTGGTGATTTCGCACGAAGCGGATCCACTGTGGCGGAATGCGGTGCTGCGCGGCACACCCCATCTGCTAGCGCTCCGCCACGTGATGGACGACGGGTCGGACGAGTATCGCGTGATACGGCTGACGAAACGGTTCCTTACCTTCCGCGTGATCAAGCTGAATCGCGAGTGTGTGCGGGGTCTGTGGGCCGGCCAGCAGCAGGAACTGATCTATCTTCGCAACCGCAATCCCGAGCGCGGTAGCATTCAGAACGCGAAGCAAGCACTGCGCAACATCATCAACTCGTCGTGCGATCAACCGATCGGTTACCCCATCTACGTGTCCCCGCTGACGACGTCGTACGCAGAAACGAACGCACAGCTGTGTCGCATCATCGGTGGGGAGATAACACTGGAAAAGATTCAGTCGATGCTGATCCGCAGCTGGAAGCGTATCCGGCAGCGGTGCCGGGAGGGATGCAGCAGTGGTAGTGCCATTATCGACGGCGAGATGACGGAGATGCAGGGTGTGTACTGCAATACGCCCACGCCGAACAATACGCTATCTGGCACGGCCGGTACGCTGTCGTACGGGAGCCAGAATATGTCGATAACGGGTGCGGTGGCGAATCGCGGTAGTATGGCGAGCATTAACAAACCGACCAGCTCGACGCTGTTGGCTGGTTTTCTTATCCGTGAACGGGACGCCGAACGGGAGGCGATGGCAATGGGGGGAGGCGTTGTTGGTGGTGCGGGAGTTGTTGGAAGCGCGACGACGATGGGTGTTCGGGAGCGAAGCACGATCGCGAAACGGAATCTCGGTAGTACCAGCAAGGATCGCATCGATTGGGGTGCGTTGCAGATAAACAAACGCGATTCGTTCCGGGAGGTACTGACGGAAGCGGTCGCGGTAGCGGCGGGTGGCAGTGGGAACGACAGTTCGGTCGGTGGTGCGGATGACGAAAGCCAGAGTACGGCGGGTGGCGGTAGTCCGGGTTCGACGTTGAAGCCGCAGAGCAGTTTCGAGTTTGCCTCGTACGTACACAAAGCGAACATTCCGCCGTCGATGCTGACCGGTGACAGAGCGGCCGGCTTTAGTTCGGCGTTGGGGGGGGGGGG
>JXXA01019871.1:0-14160 GCA_000956255.1 Anopheles punctulatus
AACTTAAATTTTTCACGACAAGTATTCGATCTCCCGTGGCGGGAACCATTTCATGATAGAACAAACCGCACATTTTCAACACCAAATCTACCTGACGCCAACGCACCGCAGTTTATCGTGCGTCATCATGCTTCCCTCGGATGGGAAGCTGGAACAGGAAACATGAGTACCCTCTCGAGTAAAAACAAGATAAATATACTTTACGGATTCTGGTTTCTCGGAAGCTTCAAGCTGACCAGACTCCTGGTAGAGCAGACAAGCGTAGTGATCGCCCACGCCCCGTCCCAATCTACCAACGATGACAAGTGATTCATTTCCGAAATCAAATCACAGTAAACCTTCCTGATCCAACCGCACTCCACATCACCTAGTGACACTCCACGTCACGAACCGCGAGCTAATCAATTACCGCCTGCCTCCATCGCATCAATCATCCAACCGTAGCGCTCACCTTTCCGGCACGTGACAATCTTCATCAGCGTACGAGAGCGACCGCACCGACCGCTTCCGGCGCCGGTGATGCACGGGACGCCAAAATCGGATAGTTTATGGTGCGAAATTAAGCGACTGCCGGTTATCGGTCAGCATCGTTTGCGTACTGACGGGTACAAGCTGCTCGACAATCAAATCCAGCCACTTGACCAGAATCACGGCCATAATTCTGCTGCTCGAAAGGAAGTACGGAGGCGCTCGGAATTTTCGATTAACCTTCAGCCGTCTAGCAAATTGACACTCCATCTGTTTCAATCATCTCGTCCAAAAAACGTGTGCTGGTGCCGGTAAGCAATGCTGCAAAAGTTCGATTACATGGATGGGGCATTTCTTGAAATCGCACTTTTCCACGACTTTAGCACAATGTTTTGCCTTGACGTGATGGTATGGTTCTTTGAAGCCGAGACCAAGGTGCGATTAATGGGTGTCCGTAACAGATTTCCAACAAACAGTGACGTTGGTATTATTCGCAGCATTTAGCAAGTTAGTGATGTTGAACGGTACGAAATTGGTTTTTGATTGGTTGGAAATGAAGTTGTTTTATTTGAAAAGTAATGTTGATGTTTATTTTCACATTATTTACTTTGTTACATTTTTTACACACTTTTCACGCTGTTTGCGAAATACGCTCTCGAAATTTAATAAGAGATTAGAGGTTAATTGTACATTATTAAAAACTGAACGATACATCTAAATTGTATGATATAGTTTCTCTTAGAACTAAGAGTACCAATATGAGTTTTTTTTTATTAATAAACTTAGCTTGAAGCTCCAAATGTGAGAACATGAAATTGTTTTCCAAATTGTAATTAATCATTTTTCACGAATTTTAGCCTCTACGCTCAATGCATTTGAAAATAATGCAACCGTGCATAATAGTATAAAAAATAAATCAAAAGAATACCGTACAAATCATTTGAAAGGATCCCTAGCTGCTTAGTAATCAATTATTAGGAAAAGAAATTGTAAAAATTCTTCAAAAGCACATTACATTAAATAAGTTCAATCTTATGTAAATATAGGAACATAATAAGTCACTCGTATTTTTAGAAATTTTTCTACATTCATTAAAGCCTTTTATTGTGTTTATAGGCATTGACCAGGTTAAATTTCCCGATATAATTGACATTCTACCAAATTTCAAACACTGCATGCGAACAGGCCTGGGTAGCTCTCCGGAAAGGTCCAGACAGTATATTTCGATCTAAAATTTACCGATTACCAATGCAACCAAACGCCATTTTCTCAGAAGGTCGTTCTCGTTGTTGATCTAGTTGTTCTAATTGATCGTTAATTATGCTGTCCTGGGTCGTTTCGCACGTACGGAAGGACTAGAGTTTGTGCGCATCTTGTGGTCCTTTTTAAGCGTATCTTTTAGTGTTTCTAACTCACACCCTTTACCGTATTTTTCCGTCATTGTGTAACTCTTTGTGATTGTTGAACAAAAATAAAACAAAATGTTATGGCATAAAGCATCGTTTCATGTTAAACACAAACGGACAAATAACTATGTGAAATACAGGTCAAATTCATAGCAAATGACAAATGAACATAGGAATAGAGGATTTAAATAGAAAACACGGATTTTATTAGTTTCTGAAATATTTCATACCGTTATTCGAACCTCCACAAATGTTCAGCATTCACACCAACACAAACTCAACAACAAATCAGCATTCACGCTTCGCTACACTGGGGTAACAGTCCATCACCCTGAGTATGGAAAAATAGAACACGTAAAACGAATGGAGATCTCTTATTTTTTGGCCAAGTGACTTTTTCTGTTAAAACCGGTGAATGGCGTACTGAGCAGAGAGTGTTTCTGCATGATTGTCGCTATTACCGGGACGGAACCCGAAAGCTTCCCAAGCAAGGCGGGATTCGAGATGATGGTATATGCAGATGGGTCCCATTGTACATCGATTGCCAGAGAAACCACAAACGAGCAACACGAGTTTCGGCAAATGTTGAGGCTTTTGTGGGAACGATAGAAACATAGCGAGTGAACGAGATAGAGACAGAGAGGAACAGAGTGAGAAAGAAAGAGAGGTTGCGAGTAAAACACGTTTACACGACAAAGCGCTATCTCAGTCTCAGGGACGCCGGCTAGTGCTTAAAGATCTTAATTGAATCTGGTGTTTAAAGTTGCTCGACCACGAACATTTCAACCGTTCGGATTAGTTGCTAGATAGGATTCGTGGAAATTTGTTCGGTAAATATTTCGCTGTTGGGATTCCTCGATGTTTGAAATAGTTTTGTCATTCCCATTTATCCTTGCACAACCACCTCGGAGATGTGTTCATTTATTTTATGTGAAGTCATCGACCGTATCCCAATGATTCATTATAGAATGTAGCATTTAGACTTATTGGGACAAATCTAGTAAACGGATAGATAATTCTACCTTTATTTATTTTATTAAAAATACTGAATTTATACACCCCAATATACATATGTTCCTCTTTTATTTTACATTAAGTCTATCAAACATATGACATACCAAATTGTTTATGTCTCGTGTCTTAAAATTTCTGCACAATCTGATGAAACCTTAGGTGGCTTTTACCATAAGAGAGAGAAAGACACTCCTCCGCTAGTAAAAGCAGAAACGCTTGATTGTACTAAGACCGTCCCTAGGATGGGACAATAACAGCGAATAAACATTTTTTTCTTCCTAAATTAATCCTCTGTCCTTTCTTCCGATAAGAATTACCCATTGGAGAGCTTTGGGTTCGGCGGTGCCTCCGAGGTGTAAAATAAAGACATCAGGTTCAACTGACAGTACGCCAAGAATTAGTTTCCTTTCGAGATAATTTTGGCCCCTGGCGAAAGGGACAGGCTCGTGTAAAGCGGGTGGAAGGTAAAAAAAAGACACGTTTTCTTTGGCATTAAACTTTTTTAATCATTCACCTTTTACTCATTTTGGATGGGTGAGCTTAGCCGGTGCTCCGTGACAATGGCGTGGAAGAAAAAAAACAAGTCCATTTTTGTTCTTATTAGGTACATAATTTACGTTTGCGTTGCAGAACTGATATGTAATTAGTATTTTTTCGCGTATCCATAGATGCGCGTCGCACGAGTGCAAATATAGAAAAGTATCCTTAAGCATTTATAACTCGATGGAAAATGATTTTATTTTTTCCCTTTTTTCCCTAGCTAAATCAAACAATATGTCCCAAACGACTATTTAGACTATACTTCTAAACGTTGCTAACGTTGAAAGTAATGTTTGTATTTCAAATAGAGATTTTTAAAATAGATTTAAGAGAGCATTTGCTGAAAGTCTCTAGTCTGTATTTGAGTCATAGATGCTTCGTTGTAACCGTATTTACACAAAAAAGCGAGTGTGAAGCATTCGATAGCAATCTTAAAAGTTTGCTAGCCCCTTTGATTGGCTAGCAAATGTATCAAACACCAGTTTCCACCAGCATAAAATGGAAGCATTTGGGTAATTGTTGCAACACGTTACCATCTCACGATAATGTTAGGATTCAAATACAACCATTTCGCTGGGATGGTGTTAAATTAATCGCAAATAATTGGTTATCATGGTAATGGTAGATCATTAGTGGTTGGTTCTTTTTGAAACGGGAAGGCAGCCTCTGCTGTGTTGGTTATAATCAGAGCTTCACCGAGAGTAACATCGAGTTGGATAATGTTTTTATTGTTTAAAGAGGCTGTGAATGGTGTAATTGTGAAGATGATATAGCATAAAATACACCCATCATTGAACAAATAAACAACAGTGATGAGTTTTCATGGAACCAGTTGCTTTTGAGGAAAAATATCGAAATCCTGCTCGTAGCATAGGCATTCAATGAAACTTGGCCTTATTGTAAATCTTATTGCAACAACGCTTGCGTTGTTGCAGATAGATTCATTTCAAGCATCAACGATACCCACCCGAATGTTCCAGAAACTTTCTTCAAAATCACTTTTCATCGCAAAATCGCAACAAACAACGCGCAGACGGTTGTGAAAAAAATGCTCGACGAGCATAAATGATTCACCGAGCGGACTACTAGAAGCGAAAGCAGTGGGCGACTTTTCTAGACACTATTTCCCCGTCACCAGAGTGCTTATGACGTAGGCAATGGGAAATAACAGAGGTCATCATTTTTCATGATTTGATATTTATTTTTTGCCGTCGATGAGGCGACGCTTTCATTCGCTGCTGCTATCGAGTCTCGGCCAGTAATTCCCTCGATGCAATTAATATTGCATCCGCGCGGAAGTGATCGACAATAAACAAGAAAGTTTCATACGGTTTGGTTCTCGATTTTCTTTGAATTCGATAGATTGCGTACATCACGATGTTTGCTTCCACAATGTTTACTTCCCGCGACGGTCTGTGATGCAGCGGATGCTCATTTCTGAAGTTTACCGTCTCCCATTACGGGGAGCGTCTTCATCCTACGAAAGCTTCGCTCACAAGCTGTTGCTGCTATTCGCACCACGCCGCGACGGGTGACGTGCGACTCCTTTTTCCGTACGTAATCATATCGCTTGGGACAAAGTTTGCCAGTTCATTGTTTCACCGAATGCCGTCACTTGCAGGGAGCAATATTTTCGTCATGGCCCATGTGTACGACAATATTATTATGGATTGTTTTTTTTTCTCTCTCTTTTTGCAATATTTTTTCACTTTCGTTCGTTTGCGTGAGAAGAGACTCATATCATGCGATGTTATGGGCGGCATGCCAGTAGAACTTTGCTACCGTTTGCTTGTGAGGTAAACTGTACGACACATTCCGAAATGAGATCTCGCGCGTTACGAACCGACACCGACAGGTTGCCTGTGGCCTGGAGTGTTTTGCACGGTAAAGAAACAAAGCAGGCAAGATGGCCAAAGGAATGCCGTAACGCAAGGAAGCGCATTCCATTACGTTATTATGAGCAACTTCCCCTTCGGGCCAGTAAAAATGGTAGTTTTTATTGCGTGCTAGGTAAAACCTTGCCAGCGCAGAATGCTGCATTCGTTCGGTTATGAAGGGTTCATTGTGCGAACGGAAGCATGAATATTTTTTGCTGTGCAGAAAATGAATATTAACGGAAAAGTGAAAACGGCGTTTCCTGCATTTTCTACTCTGCGTGTATATTTGATTTTATTTGATCAATGCAGATTAATGCAAATAGCTAATGAGCCTCTCAGCTTCCCTAAAACATAAACTTTACTATCTATTCCGCTCGGAAAATCGTTCCACGTCACGGTTGTTTTCTGTGATTTTCATCTAAAGTAAAATATATTTTTAATATTCCGCTTCAAACTGTACTGTCGAATGCAAATAGGAGTTTGTTTTAACATCATTTAACTCTTTTTATAAAAAATATGAAAAAGCTCCCAACTTTTTCAATATTATATGATCTACAATCCAACAAAGTTATATGGTACAGTTTGCTTTTATTATTGCTAGCATGAAATAGAACATATTATGCATGATGTATGAATGTTTCATTGGCTTCTATCCAACAGCAAATTAACTCCCGACCAGCTGTATAACATTTTCGAGCCGTTCAGGACCAGGGAATACTGGAACACATCATAATGAATATAATGTACGGTCTAAAGCGTGTAAATAAAAAAGAAGAATCATTTGAATATGGTTTAATTCATGAGGTAGAAAATAAACAGGCTTATGGTAAAAACCCCCCTAGCCTGAGTGAGATACCTAAGACACAATGTGTTGATATTCATCTCTTATTATTTACTTTGCTTTTACCAAAGTTGAAAAACCGATAAAAATTAAAAACCGAATGCAACATTTGTAAGCCGGATTTTGATACACTTTTAAAATTTGTCGCTCAAATTACTCATTGTGTAGATTTTCTCATTGTTGTGCGTATCAATTCATCACGGATGGTTGGGTTTATTTTAAAGTGGTAATTTTTTAAGATTGCTAACATTACAGATAGGATGTATGGATTGCAAAAATAACATCTTAAGCTTATGAAAGTTCGTAATAAACCCCCCAGGAACCAAATAAGATAGACAATAGCGTCGCAAGTTCCGGTGTATTTTAAGAAGGCATTTTATCTTTTACCTGTGCATTTTTGACATTTTCCCAACTCAGCGACCACAACAGCGTTAGTGTTAAGGGTTAGCTAGGTGTGGATTTTTCAAATGCTTACAAATTTGCATGGAAAGCACCTCGGTTTTAATCTAGATCGACACAAGGAACGCAAGCGAATGTTTGTCCACACTCTTATATGTTGACGCGAGAACAAAACACTGATGGGTTCAGCATGAAAATTGGCCATCGCATCCAGTTGACGCCTGGGGTGCTTACGGTTAGGGTGCTTTTTCTACCGTGCACAGCTCGTTCCCTGCTGTTGGTTTTGGTTCGGTTAACGTTCCGAAGGTTTGCATCCCTCATCAGCGTGACATGTCTACGCAGCGTTCGTGACGAGCTTTAGTTATTCCGTTCTCCGCAACACCACGGTTCCGGGCATGGGGTTGAGACGCCAGCTATCCTGAATCGTTGTTCTCGCGGGTTGACGGGCACGGTTCCATTGCCCGCTGCCACTACTGCTACTGCTGCTTATCTGGCTGCCAGCAATGCGTGCCAGAAGCTGCCAAATTTGCATTCCTTCACGTCATTTCTCGGCCCACCCAGGCTCATCTACAGGAGTGGCTTGTAACTGCGTGGAATATAATGTATTTTTTCCCCGGGAACAACCATCCCGGTAAAAAACCGGGAAAGGCTGCTGTTTACATCTACCTTCTATGGCTGTCGACTTGGCGATCGGCATGCCAAGCGTTCCGTTTTCAGATACGTTGTCTCGGGCGAATTGCAGCGAACCCATTAGTTTGGCAATGATGCTGAAACAGAATGGAACACAGCAATGTATTTGTACACTGGTGCGATTCTCGGACGCGATTTCCTGGAAATGGGTTTCATAAAATAAAATGAAAGAAAATGTCAGTTATATTGAATTACGCAACGACCGCCCGGTGGTTGGGGGATCAGGGGGCAATGACTCTAGCGAGAGAAACTGAGTTTATTTGAATACGTTTTGTGATTACAATGGTTATTGATCAATCATGCAGAAATCGCTGCCTTTCTCTGTAGATACTTTACTAAAAATAAGCTGTTTTTTCTTTTTCTTTTGTATTCAATGGAATTTCATTACGTATTCAGACAAATTAAATTACTATTTAATTGACGTGAACATTAAAAAAAACGTCTATAAGCATGATTTTACTTCGACTTAACACATACTAACAAAATATTTTCAAACATTTCGAATATTTGTATTTAATAAATAGCGATACGTAATGCAATTTATTTTTAAAATTATTTTTCGTTTCTCCGGTCGGCCTCCCATCGCGGCCAACATCACAGGGAATGCTCCGGAGGGCCCCTGGACGATGAAAAGTGACCGCGGAACCCGATCCGAAAAGAAAAAAATTTCGACCAAAAACCCTCTAAGTTCGCAACGGTGGTTCCCAACTGGAGCAAATTGACCACCTGGGAGGACGCAAAAAAAATTTCGCACTTTTTTCCCCACGCACAATTTTCCCCACTCAACCAGTATTATCACTTTGATTTTCCACATTTATATGGATAATTTTCTATTAATTTAGTAGCCAAAATCAAATCAACTGATGGGCTAACTGAATCGTAAAGATTTCCATGGAGTGGAAAATACGAAGCACGCGTTGTAGCATTTTTACATGTTTGAGTGTGAACTAAAAATATTTGAATGTACTTTTCTTTTCTCTGAAAAACACGTTCTCAGTATTATACGGTTTTCTAAGCCTATTATTATCTCCTAAGCTTATACGGTTTCTACTGCTCACATATGCTCAGCAACTGAGAAGAACTCACCGCAACATCGTGCATCATTAATTAAAAACTGCAATTTTAAAACCCGGTTCCGTACCTTTCTTCCACTCTCCCGCAGGTTGTGCGAATGTTCATAATTGTGGTAACGATATTTGCCATCTGCTGGCTACCGTATCACCTGTTCTTCGTGTACGCGTACCACAACAACCAGATGACTTCGTCGAGCTACGTGCAGCAGCTCTACCTTGGCTTCTACTGGCTCGCGATGTCGAACGCGATGGTTAACCCCATCATCTACTACTGGATGAACGGGCGGTAGGTGTTCTGTTTCTTTCTTCGTTTTTTTTCCACACATACAGGATTTTATCCACCCATGCATGCAGAGGAAAAACTAACGAAATGTTTCGCAGCTTTCGCGTCTACTTCCAGGAGATCATTTGCTTTTGCTGCCTGCAATTCATCAACTCACGAATGCGCGACGGCGTGCCCCAGGGTGTGCTGCTGAACAAGAATTCCAACTCCAACGAGCTGGGCCGGTACCGGTCGTGTAAGTAACGCCAAGATAAGCCCCAACCATCGGCTTAGTGCGATCCAGTGCGGCAGCGTGCCGGGCCGCCGGATTCCGGGAAAA
Source organism: Anopheles punctulatus (assembly GCA_000956255.1). Lineage (NCBI taxonomy): Eukaryota > Metazoa > Arthropoda > Insecta > Diptera > Culicidae > Anopheles > Anopheles punctulatus. Next base: position 8,911 of record JXXA01019871.1, read on the forward strand.
TGGGTGATGCTAAATTCAATTAAATTTCTAGCCCCGCCGTAAATCTCGCCACTCTTTGTGAGCTGGATTGCGTTTGGGATCGAGATGCAAAAATAACACATACCACCCGGGGGGCAGAATTTTTGGCGATGGGCAAATGGCGTTGGAGCCGTACCGAGAATTGAACGAACCCTTCGAAGGATCACGTCTTTTTATCCCGAAAGCGATAGTTATTAGGGTTACCTTCTGTCTAATATGGTGAATTATTCAGGCCCAACGCATTGCTGCTCGAGCAGAGGTGTCCCCTTTGTGTTGGTGTAGCCACGCTAGGAGACGCGCGCTTGTTCACATGAGATAATTTATGACACGACCTCTATCAGCTTTGACCGTGCACAACAAACAAAGCGATCGGACTGTTGTTGTTGAGCGTTTGAATGTCGAACATACCATAGGCATTTGTCACGCCATGGTTCGGCTAGCTTTCCTGAATGAATTCCGTAACGTGCCTGCTTCTGTGCGAACGAGTTTTGTTTCATCCTTCGAATGTCTCCATCGGGAGTAGTCCCAGGTAGTAGCCCAGGGTAAATGCTCGACCCACGAAGATGGCAGCTTTGTCACGGTACATTGTTCACGGTGCACCGAAGGATACACGCTATTTTTCTTCTTGTATCATCCCCGATAAACAACGGTAGCGTTAAACTTGTTTACCATCGACCCATCGCTGGCCACTGGCTGGAGGATAGCGAGAAATTTATTCAATTGCCATGGGTTTCGATCGGGTTACAACTTGCAAGTTGAGGAGAATTTTTTTTCTTTTTGCTGCTGCTGCTGCTGCTTTTGACTACAAAATTGGTTTGACACTTTACCACTCGACCGAATAAGTTTGTCGCGCTCCAACAGAAACCCTTCTAGGAAAAAAGTTATTTACACTGCCCAGATAAATGCAACCCCGCCGTGAGCGGGCTGGACAATTTGCTCCCAATTCAGCTCTATTTGCTCATTCGTGACACAAACAAACAAAAAAAAGTCCTTTTCACTGTGCTTGTTTGGGAGCGATTCGGTAAACAAGCTTGGAGGAGTCTTTCGTAAACAGCAAAACACATCGCGGGACTGGGTGTGTAACCGTTTCGGGCAATTATTTATGAAGGTAGACTTTATTAATAAATGTTTAATAGAGCCAGGCTAAACTTTGCACAAAAGCAGCGCTCCAGTGCGTCAACCTAATTGACCAATCTGATCCAACCGGGGCGAGATGTTGAAACATTTAAAGCCAGTTCAAAATTCCGCTCCACGTGGATCGTTACAATGAGCATCAGAAATTACTTTCATGAGCTCTGAAACTTGATCCCAAACAAGTTGGACAGAGAAAAAAGTCCCTCGCTACTATTCGATCGCTTACTCAACACTACCACCGATCCAAAGAGGAAAAAATGCTCCAAGTTCAGATTTCACGATAAAACACGCATGCAGGCTCGTATTTTCCTCACGATAAGGTATCTTTTGAACCTAAGAAGCAGGAGGCGTTCAGGGTCTAATCGATTTTTCAAACACCGCTCGATCTAGCCAACGTCGACCTGGGACAACTTTCTATTCCCGAAACCCGACCTCTGATGTGTTCCCTTGGTTTCCACTCACCCGTTCATAGCAACGCAAGGTGTACTATGTCTCCTGCTGTTCCACAAATGAAGATGCTTACAATGAATAGGCTATAATTTTGGCCTGCCCGACTGCCGGCTATGAAAAGGGTTTAGCGGTGAGCGGTTTAGATATGTTGGAATACATTTTTGTTCGAATAATCTGTGTCCCATCCTGTTCTCACACACACACACACACGTTGAGACGAACGGCCGACACTGAACGTAAGCTATTTCGCATCAATGATATTAGAAAATCTTCTTTTTCTTGGTGTATCAACCTATGAAGACATACCTGTGCCGCGTTAGAGACTTTGAAGGCAGAGTTTAAAGCCTACCACAACGTCAATGAATATTCAGATTGTAATGAAATATCTTCCTAAATACCAAATTGTTTATAATTTTTATTTCAAAGTAATTTATCTGTTATTAGTTGGAATCTTTAAAATGTTTGAAGATACATTTTTTTGGGAATTTTTTCACATTTTACGGGGATGCAGACACCCTTTTATTCCACTGATTTTCACGCCAGCGATGTAATATAAAATATTAATAATAAACTGCAAGCCTCATCCTAGAAAGCAAACTTAATATTAGAACCATACGTTATCGTTTCACGCATTTGGAATTATTTTTTAAAGCATTTATGTTTGGTAAAACATATTTTTTCAAAACGATCTCGAAAAACCTTAAAACGTTGAACCTTGAACCTTGAAACATTTATGAAATAAGCGGAAATTGCTTTCTTTGCGTTTAATTCCATTCTTCATTCTCTAAAACCGATCGCTTAAGCAAGCTTTAATATTATCCAAACACCAACATGCAGCACGCATAAGAAAAATAACAAAATATAAATGATTAACACAATTTCCGATTAAGTCTATGTTTAAACGCTTCTTCGTTTTCTGTTTCCCCTCCACACAATAGATCGGCAACGGTCCGTGTCGGTTCGATGGCGCCCACCGAGCACGGAAGAGTACCGGATGCGGACGGGATTGCCCCGTCCCGCCCACCTAAGCGTGAACGTGATAGAGAACGCGACGAACGGTGGGAGCGGCGACAAGCAGCCGGTCGCGGACATCGCCGAGCTGCAGACGATCAACTTTTTGCACCTGAACCACAACTCGACCGAACTGCAGCACAGCTCGTCCAACAGCCACGAATTTTCCTGACATCCACAGTACGATTAAGCTCCCGGCAGCCGGCAGGTGTCAACGGCAACACCTCGACCGACGGCGAGCCGGGAGACACGCTTTTGCCGCTGAACGATAAACACGGAGTACGGATGGTTCGGTTTGGCGTTGTCGTCTCGGACCGGCTCCGCAACGCTCCCCGGGTGCTTCAGTGTAAGTATTCGTTTTTCCTGACCTGCAAAAAAAAATCTACGGACGATTCGAACGATGTTTGACCTAAATTTTCGGTCACTTACGAATGATTTGATTGATCGCAATCCATTCCTTCGTGTGATTTGTGTGTGAAATCTCTCTTTGAAAATCAGAATCGGGCGGAAGTGGTGTGCACCAGTGACCAAAATCAAAACAAAACCCAAATAACACCCGACCGAGAGCCCAGGCTTCGATTTCATTCATCTCGTACCAATCCAATCAACGCTACCATATGACGTTTTTCTCACCTATGCTTTGTCAAACCTCCATCACTGATGTTGAGTTTAGCTTTTCGTGCTCGAATGGTTCCATCGAACCGGTGGATGGAAATTCCTCCTACTTTCTGATTCATTTATCTGGCTGCTGGTGAAGCAACTTAAACACGGGCAACTAAGGTATCGTCAAGTTTCTCTCACAAACAAAGCTTATCGGCAAAATCAAATTAATTTTCGGAAAATAGTTTCCTTGATCAGCGTGCAAACGCACAAAGCACACGGTGATTGGTATCTTTTTCATGCTGAATCCTCAAACGGACCAGTATAATTGCTAGTCGTAGTTAGAATTTCCATTTAGTTACGATAGTGTGCAATTTTCGTGCAGCCAGCACCCGGTAACAAACACTTCAAAGAAACGCTTCTTTCCCCAGTTCGATGTGACACAGTAGAAAACCAGACAGTAGCGGTAGATAAATCGTAATCCTCAAGCGTGGTTCGCTGACACATCTTCATCCGAGCTACAAATTTTCTTTCCCGCAGGGCATCCCAGGGCCGGACAAAACATCGGAAACTGATGGGAAGATGGGGACACAGCTCAATTGGATTGCTCATTTCGGTGGAAAGCAGTCAGCGCAACGTAAGAGGCACAACCATCGGACTCTGTGCTGGTAAATCGTATCTCGATGGGAATCATGGGAATCATGCTTTACAAGCTGAGGATTTTAAGCTAGCACATGAACTTGGTATCTGGGAGAGGCGAGACACATCGGCACTGGTGTTGGAGCGATACGTTCGGGCGAACAAGTGAGACACAGATTGAACATATAGAGTATTTTTAACCTAGATCATGTTGATCGCATCGTGTTCGTGAGAGTTTATCAGTGACGAAGGAAGGAGATAGTTTAAACGCAAAACGAAAGCTAGAAGAGGAAAACAAACTTTACCTAGGAGTAGCCAATGTCGCGTAGCGTGTTTCAGATGCCGTACGGCTAGAGTCTGTCCATAGAAAGCCTCCGGCCCGTGGGCGGTAGGGAGGATACTAGCACCAGGGTACCGGCGAGGCGTGGGAAAGTATTTACGAAATGGTACAAACAAACCGTATTCAACACATGCCGACAAATTTCGGAGCAACAACAGCGTTGCTCAGGACTTGCTCACTTAGATGTTGACAAAATACAGCGGAACATAGTAATAGGAAAACCTGTACTGGCAGTGTAGCGTTTCTGTTTCACACTTTGGCATCCGAATGCTATAATATCCGGTAAAAACGGACAAGGTAAGTGGGAGTAAACCATTTGTTTATAGTGTGCAATATTGTAAACATTTGTTTATAGCTTCTAAACATGTCTAATAAAATTATCTATGTTTAGCTCTCCCTCTTCTTATATCTTCCTGTTATTCTCGACCTATCTCTCTTTTTGCCTGGTGTATCTTTCCCTGGGATAGGTTTCCCAATATTGTACTTCTTTGAAGTGAGAGTGTTTACTATGTGCTCAGGATTAGTGCCCGACATCTTCGCCTACATTGAAGACCCATTTTAGTACGCTAGAAAGCATCTTCTGAATGCTGTTGGTCAACCGTATCTAATTATTGTTGCAACTGAAGCAGGTGCTGATGGTATCGGGACACAGAACTCTAATTGAAACTATTCAGCTCAAGAATTTAGGAAACTATTTATCGCAACTATCTATTGAATTTAGGAAACTATCTATCTCTTCCACAAATTTGTTCTAATGCTCGTTGAAAATCTGTCGCATACACAACGGGATGAATACACAATTCCAACTACTGGTGTTATTCGTTGGAAGCTTTAGTTTGTCACAACTTGTTGAAAGAAAACATATGCTGTCACTCAAACCGCAAAGAGAGAGAGAGTATATTTAGAGTAAATTTGTTTATTTGTTACTAATGTTTCTCTTGCTTTATAAAAATTCACTAAAGCAAACAGAATAGGGTTATTTGGTTGATGTGTATGTCTTTAGTGGTATATTTTAGATTGCAAATCATATATCATAATCATATATAAAACTTTATGTA
>JXXA01019882.1:0-23463 GCA_000956255.1 Anopheles punctulatus
CATCACCACTCTCGGGCGCTCCGTTCAAAGGGGTTTCAGTCTCGCACGTTAGGATGGCCGCTTTGACCGTAAGGGTTTTTTTTTTAATGCGACTCAATTATGGAAAGAGATTACAGTTTATGATCGTAATAGTTTGCTATGGCGTTAGATCCAAAGCATCGTTGAGTTGATAATGGGTTGATTGGTGTCATTTGAGTAGCAGAGGATAAATAATCAAAAATTATGAATTAATTAATAATCCGAATCAAACGTTGTCATAAAAAAAACTGCTAACAAAGTCAGGAAAGATACGACGTTTGGCAAACAATTGCCATTCCCAAACCGTTTGCGGTTTCGGACGCCTTTCAGCAAATTAATAAAATAACAAACCACCGTTCCATTTATCACCACCGGCAACGGGCCCCGACGGTGACGACGATTTAACGTTGGCCAAAACAAGAGTCCCTTTTCTTGGAGTGGTGTGTGGCTGGTGTGGTTAACACCGGACATCCCGAATGCAGCGCCATCCTTTTATTGGGGAAGGCACATGTTTAAAGGCCACACCGAAACACCGTGCGGTGGAGTTGTGTTTTTTTGTTTGCTCATTGTTGGTGTTATTCTTCCGGTTCGCTGTGAAACGGTTTGCTGTCCAGTTACAGAAAAGCAACACAGAAGAGGGACCACATGGCCATACACACCGACCGCGGAAAGGCTACTGCTGCAGGATGAGCCGCAAGGATGAGCTGGAAAATGATGTCGTGTAGTGTTACGTGTTTTTTTTCAGCACTGTCCAGCAACTCGTGTATGCTAAAAATGGACGGCTACCGACCGGCACGAGCTTGCCGCATGCTAGCGCTCGCGTTTATGGAAAATCCTTACCGTGGCAGTGTTGCTAGCGGTGGACTTAACTATATCGTGCAAACACGAACCGAACCGTACACGGTACATGATGCTGCTTGTTTGATTGCGCGATGGTGTCCTTCAATGGGATGGTGTTTCATTGTGATCAGCTGGTTAGAGGGATGCCGGCAGAGGGGTGGCGGTGTGGTGGCAACGACCAAAGCAAACCACACAAAGTCATAATTAGTCGAAACGCGACAGGCAAGTGGCTGGTAGTCTGGGGTTTTTGGTACGTTTTTTCTCCAACTGCTTCCGGGTTTTTGTTTGTACTGTCCCATTTTCTTACCTTTCCACCGGCTCTCCTTTTCCCGGGCCAGTTTTTAGCATCAACTAACGAACAGCAGGCCTAACTGTATAAATCAATGTGGACGTAATTTATGCGTTTAATTTCATATTAATGCATTTATTGCTGAAGAATACTTCCTCCAAGTAGGTTTTGCATTCGCCAGCGAAGTTGCTGTGCTCTTTTTTTCGTAGTGGTAGGAGCAGCTGTAGTAGTTGGGTGATAGTTTTGAATGTAATTGGCTTGTTTAATTAATAATTGAGCCCGGTGTGGGATACGATGAGGTTCAGTTTGGAAAAGATACGACTTTCGTCGTGTTTCTGTTTGGTAAGAGTAATGGCATTAACGCAGTTTGTGTTGTAATTTCCAACGTATGATTAACATTATTTATTTGAAAACGAATGTCAAAACACTCAACTTATATGTTAATTTAAAAAATTTATGGCATGACAAACTATGACGAGGGAACTTGTTATTCAAATGTTCATTATAGTTTCCATTACATATGTAACTAAATTTAAACCTATAAGCACGTGCAGTGAAAGATCGGAAAACGAGTACAATTTATAACAAAAATAAAGTGAATTTACTACAGCGAATAATTGTCGGTTCGTTTTTCCTTCCCATCACGAAACTGGTCTTTCTGTGCACGCATTGTGGTATTTGCTCTGCTAGCCACATATGATGGTTCATGCGATTTTTTTTAAATTTGTTTTGAACACATTCTCGGAAGACTCGGTAAGGATAAGCCTTGGGAATCTTTTTTCCCCGCAGAACACACACTCACGACCCTAAGGACATATTGCAGCCGGAGGTGTCAGTTCCGGTCGCGAACGTTGGGTGATATATTTTTACCCACTTGGTCACACTGGTCTCCCTCAGCTCCCGAGGAAGTGCTTACGAGCACCACGTACGTTTAGAAATGGCTTTCGGGAGCATTTTTTTTCCTTACGCGACCATAAAACAAACGACAGGAAAACAAGCCGTGCTAACGGAAGATGAAATTTAGACTTAGCGAAAGAGAGAAAGCGAGAGAGGAAGCGAAAAAGAATGAACAACAATAAAAGTAAACAAAAAAGGCGATATCAAACTTCGCGATGCTCTTTATTAAATATTTTTATGGCACTTTTTTCGTAGTATCGCATCCGGGGATATGGATGATGATGCCGGAAGTTGTTACTGCCTATCCTTTCCGGTTGGCCACAGGATGTGGGCGATTGTACCAAGCGCTTCGAATGTTATGTGTGTCCTCACACGAAGGCCGTTTAAAGTAGAAGTATGCGAAAGGACAAACAAAGGAAATATTGTTTACATTAAGTAAGGAAACATATGTTTGGGTATTGCTTATTGCATAAAATTAGGTGCAATTTCATCTATACTACTAAGAGCATCCACAAAGTACGTTGAAATTTTTATTTACGTACTATATATTTTTAGTAATGAATAGATTCGGTTTGATTTTTGGATAGCGAAGTTCGCTTCCAGTTTAATATAATGAAATTGTTTTTAAATAACAATCTAAAATAAAATTTTACTCACTTGCTTGAATTCTCTTTCATTAAACTCGTTATCAAAGAGCAAAGCAAGAAGGATTAAAACCCCTCAGAAAATTGTTTTCAAACGAAATTGCTGTTGCAAAACACAATTCCATTTCGCTGTTTGCAATTAAACACAGTTTGTTTGTCACATCTACAAAAAAGAAACCTACAGTAAAACACTAAAACTACAACTATAATTCAGCGAACCGCCGCGGAATTTAATTTTCTGCCCATAACTTTTACAGGAAGCGCTTCTCTCCGTTCCTAGCTTCCTACCGTTGCTTTGTGTGCCGGTGTGTGCAGAGGTGGTGACGTTTGCTCGCCCGTGAAAAAACACTGTTTCCTTTCCATTTTTAATTCTCTTCCTGGAGATGGGGAGATGATGTGTCCCGCGTTGAGTCTTGGAGTCTTATTCCAACCGCTAGAATCGGAATCATCCTTTTCCGTTGTTCAGCTCGACTACATCTGTCGTCATTATCCATTCATCTCGGCTGATGTTGGACAAAGTTTACGGTGAACTTCCACCACCTTTCTACTGGTGCTGCTTCTACTGCTACACCTTGCACATTGTTCCCCAATAAACTACCAAGAGATGTGTTGAATTTTTAGATTTAGCGCTAAACCCGTTAAAGTTTGCAGATTTTTCTAGCTCAACCGAAATGACTGTCGAATGTTTTCTGTCACATAGGAAATAGAATATACAGTCTGTCGCGAGCGCACTATACTATCGTTTCAATGAGAATCTGTTTATTCGGACGCTTTTATTTTATTTTTTTCGCACTGGTTGTGTGTGCATAATATTCACTATGCGATGGCACGTACACGTACTTCCCCGTGCCCGGGTTGGCCAATTTCGGTTGTGGATTTTGTGTGGCAAAGTTTGGCGAAAACTAGATACATTTCGTACGCGGTTTGCATAGGAGCAGTTCAAGCGGTGAACCAAAAAAAAAAGAAAAAAAAACTCCACACGAAAGTACTTGCTGCCCGATAGGCAGTTTCCCGATTTTTTATTTAATCCCAGTGAATGCTGCTTGACGGAGGTGGTCGGGGTGGAAATGGAACTTCGTTCGGTAAATTGGAGCTCGTCTTCTGCCGATTGCCGGGCGTAGTTTTGTTCAGCGTGTCTCCACGCGCACTGCTCTTAGATTCAATTATCATATTCGTGATGATTGCCTACGGCTTTGCCTGATCCGAAACAGTCCGCCGTCCGTTCCATTCCGAAGCGTACCGGGCCGCTAAGCGAGCTACTGAAACAGGATACAGATTTTCCTTCTGTATGTGTGCGTTGATTTTTTTCCCATTGCGATACTTTTGTCTCTCCCAGGCGCTGGCTCATTTGCGTTGCGAATGTATGCGACTCGCGGACGGTCGAAAATAGGCAAGTGGACGTATCGGACGGTAGCTTATCCGATGAACCTACCCACCCCCCCACGGCTCAACCAAACCCGAGGGAGAAAGGTTGGACGGAAAGTTTTAATTATAACCCTTGCGAAGATGTTAGGCGGCAGTCCTAAGGCAGTCCTTGTCCTTGTGGTGTCCCCACTAAGAAAAACTATGCACGTTATGTCACGTGGTCCTCGGTGGAGAAGGCAAAATGACTGCCACCGCCTTTTTCCGGGAGGCCTAGAAAGGTGTACGTGATCTGCAAGGGAATGTCTTATTTTTAATAAGTGACTTACCGACTTACCGAGCGTTTGGAGCGGTCGATTTTGTCGTTTCAGCAGTGGATCGGATTCCGTGCCGCGTACGGTGGTTGCGAGTTGATAGAGTGTTCTCCATCTCCCACACGTTTGTGATGGAGTTTGTATGGCGTCGTAGGATGGCGGATGGTTCATCGTTAAGATGCGATCGGTATTGGTGGCGTAAATTTTTCGGTTGATACGTTTTCAGGGCGATGGATGCAGAATTTGTCGTGCAAGCATTTCCATTTCGGATGTGGTCGGGTAGCTCGCATATATTACTGAGGCCGAAATGAATTTATCGTGAAGCAATTAGGCAAGTGTATCAATCTAGCAATGCTCGATAAATCGTTCCAGTTAGGATTCTCATTGGTGCTAGATTGTATCGAAGCTGGTTTCTCTAACCTTCATCAAAAAGCGAGTAGCAATGTACCTTTCAACATTATACGCAGAGAATTGTGAAATGTAGTAGTTAAATATTTACTCCTTTTTAGCTCACAATTAAAACGGTTCCTGGTTTATGAGAAAAATGAAATAATTTTTGTTAAAGAATGTATTCATATTTCATTCGTTCACTTCATTTATTTTTTCTTATGTAAAATAAAAACTCTTAGAAATATTTAAAAAATGTTTCGAAAGCACTTTTGCTACATAAAACCATGCTCCAAACGTTCACACACGCTGTATAAACGGTGCAACCTTATGCACCACGAGGCACATCATCCTGCCGTGAAGAGGGTTTGTGCGCTGTGTGCAATATTTATTGGTTGTTTGTATCGTAATTTACTTTCACAGCGACTTGATGGCCGTTCCACCGAACCGTAGCCCGAGTTCGGCCCCGGTACACGAACGAAGTGATAGTTTGTTTGGGAAAACATTTTCACTTCACTTCACCGTTCCGTGCGCTTCCCCAAGCACGAGCGCCCAGCACGAATCCCAGAACGTTTCACTCGTCCATCAGCGTGTCGCTGCCATGGGAACCGGAAGTTTATCGATGCTAACTGATTTTACAACCTGCTCCTGTGTGGGTGAAACGCTGCTCCTCGTCCTCTGCGTAGACCCGTGTGGCATGCTTGCAACATGATGCTGCGGCAAGGGGTTTGCCGATAGCGTAGCCATTAAATTGATCCGCAACACAGCGCTGCTTGCTGTTTCGCATTAGAACCGACCGGAACGGAAGCGTGCATTTAGTTTCGGGAAATTTTATTGCCCGACGAATCGATTTGTAAATGATCGAAATTAGTTAAATGTTCCATTTCGGGGAGTTAATTAATTACCGCCGGTGTGGCTATATTTTGTGCCCATTTACCGGGGCCAAGGATCCGGTTCTGTTGATCGGCCTTCCTTCCATTTGTGAAAGAATTTTTTGGAGTTGGTTCCTACCGACTGCCGAATTTAATCGGTTGCAGTAGCTATCAAATAAGTACTACCGTGTGCTTTAGAAACGCGGTAATTGTACGCTTTCGATGGGGGAGAATTGAGGAGATTATGTTGATTGGACTTGATAGTGGCATAAGAACCTAGCGGGTTAGACTCAAGAGACTTAGCTTTAAAACCAAGTTAGGCCCCATTTTGAAACATTTAGTGGTTTATAAAATTAATTTTTTCAATGAAGTTCAATTCTCTTCATAAAACTGTTTTGTCATGTACAGTTAAGCAACCGAAATCTTTCATTATTTTTATCGTTGTATTTATTTTTGTTTTTTTCCATCCCAGGTCCAACGGCCGAGGAGGGCAATGCAACTGCAACGGCAGCAAGCGGTGGCAATGATCAGCAGCAGCTTGGTGGGAAACCGGTGGCAACGGCCTCCGGGGCGGCTACGGTGGTCTCGAACGCCTCGACGATGGTAAGCACCGCCGGGGCAACGTTGCTGAGCGGGTTGGAAAAGTCCGGCGTAACCATCTCGGCCGAAGCGTCCCGAGCGCTTCAGACGCACGCCCTGCAAATCGCTCACTCGCAGATCGTAACAACGAGCCAGAGTCCGGCTACGGTCACGGTGGCTACCTCCCAGCCTCAGCAACAGCAGCAACAGCAGCAGCAGCACAGCAACATCATCCTGGTGCGTGGGTCCCGCTCCGAGAACGGTCAAATCATCCTGCAGAACACACACGAACTGCTGAGTCTGCTAAGCGACGAGGACAAACCGATCTTCCTACAGCATCAGCGCCTAACGACTAGCGCCGGCACGACTATAGCGAAGGCACACACAACAAAGACGCTAGCGGAGGCAACCACCGGCACGAGTGGGGGCGGGAGTACGATCCTCTTCCAGCCGGCCATCAAGAGCGGAACGCTCGAAAGCATCAGCGGTGTCGGTGGAACCGGTGGTACCATTCTGCTTCAGTCGGACGCACTGAAGAAGGGCACTACGCTGGAGGTTGGTTCGACGTCCGCCGCAGGCACTACCGGTGGGCCGATTTTCCTGCAGCAACGACTGAGCAAGAACGGCACGGAAGGTCCGATCCTGTTGCGCACGCTCAAGCGGCTTGATAAATCACAGTCGATACTGGTGATCCGCAATGCTACGGCGGCCGGTTGCAACGGCGGGTAGTACGGTGGTGGCAGCATCCGCTGCCGGTGCTGCACCCGGTGGAATCTCGGTTACGACTGCGGGTGGTGCGACACTGGCCAAGGTGAAACCCGTTTCGACACCCACCACAACGGTGGTTACCGTGACGGCTGCTCCTGTTGGTGCTGGGGGTGGTTCGGGCAGTGCCATTGCGCGGCGCGTCCAGGACGAGGCGGAGGAGAAAAAAGAACCGGTCGTGGTGGCGAAGGTCGTCCACAAGTCCAACAACATGCCGTTGGGTACAGGTGAGTTTGGAAATAGATTTAAAATCTTTTTTAAAAACTTTTAAAATGAAACAAAACACATAATTTCATTATGTTTTTTTACCGTGACCTTGCTGTACTAATTTTTATGTGATTTTTACGAGAGCTTGAATAGATTAAACTGGTTAAAACTATTATCCCTGTCAGATATGTTGATTTGTTGATCTTTTATCAGTTTTGCGCCTAAAGGTATACTGTTTAGTGCTTGACCAAGTCCAAGGGTGTAAATCAACATTCTAATTATTCAAAATGTCCATCACGAATGTAGCATTTCAGGTCTTGTCGCTGGCTTGTGCTTTAAGAAACGTATACCTTTCAATCGAATCACCATCATCGACTCGAATCACGTTCCGGTTCAGGAGCGATAGCGGCTTAATATTTGAAGTCCCGACTGCAAGTCATCGGACATTAATAATTCACACGGAAAATATTTTTCACCCGTTTTCGGTCATCATTACGATAGCTTCGAACGTAATCAATGATTCTGAGCTGCTGTGAGCTTATGCTCGAGTGCAGCGGCAAGTCAAACAGCTCATAAATTATGAACCACCAGCCAGGAGGGGGATGGGAAAACAATACAGGAAACCCACATAAATCACCAAATTGTACCGAAATGCACGACGTGTTGAGCTTGGAGAGAAATTGTACGACCGGATTAATCTGGCGTGTTGGTGGCAAAAGTCGATGTTTGTATTTGTTCGTTCCAAATGGCGAACAGGGAATTGAAAATAAAACGCAGCCGATTTTTTGCACTCCTCCGCATACTGGTAGGTGGGTATGTAGGAAAGTAGAATTGATTTCGTTTTCTTTCGCTGAGTGTGATTTCCCATTCTGAAAAATGGACCCGAAAATGAGACGAAAAAAAACAGCAATTTGACAACAAACAATAAGCTCTCGGTAAGGGAAGAAAGAGAAGATAAATCCTTTAACGCCTCATTGCCGCCACCTTCGTTTTGTGGCCCGATGGTCCGCTGAGTAAGGCAGGCTCAATGGAGGAGAAAAAAATAGATTACAATCGTTCCCACTTCTTCCTGCAGTGATTTTGGAATTCCGTCCCACACTTGAAGCGAAAGAAAACTACGGCGAAGGAAGCGATTTTGGCACATTCGACAACTGGTTTCTAACTACGGGTGAATGGTGAAGGTGGCGAACGTAGTTCAGGGTGACGAATAAATTGTACGAACCCATCCCTATGGAGCGCACCCGTCGCGTTGGATTGTTTTGGGAACCGTCGAGAGGCGTTTAATTCATCGTTTACGTTTTGTTTTCGTAGACGGTAAAATGAAACAAGCGACGAGACGAAAAATACAGCTTTCACGACCCTACTCGAACACGATAATGAGTGTAATGTGACGGCCATGGGGAGGATGTGGAGTGAGCCGTAAGAAATCGTGTGAACGATTTATCAAAGAATGGTTCGTCGATCGGCACGGATATTTATCAACCCCTGTGTACCACAGCTGGCAGCATTTAAATAAAGTGAAAACAACATTGTTACGTCCCATGTCCTCCCGGCGGTGGTGGTGTAGGTTAAAAAATCACCGGAAGCATTACGGAACCACTGAAGCCAAGAAACGGTTTGTGCCTTTGAAGCGTCGTCTCTTGTTATGCAAATAGATTCGTTTGAGGGTATTTTTTTTCTGCTACGTAGGAGAAGGCATATCAAAGCGGAAATGAAGCACAAGAAATCTTTGATTTTGGGTTGATTGCTGTATTATTTTTCCTGTCGACTTGGAGATATCGATATAGCATACATTTACTGTCGCGTTTGGATGCAGCGAAAGAGGTCGGAACAAAATTCGATGTATAATTTATGTTCGTAATTAGTTTACTCTACTGTAAGCTGTAAGAAGGTTCACGTCACCAACAAAAGTATGCAATGTTTTACTAATATATTTTGAATAGTTTTGAAATTTTGCAACCAATGTGAAAGATGTATTCAATTGTTTACTTTCGTTTTCTTCATATAATAATTGCTGTTACAAAAACCATTCAAGAGAGCAAATCAAATTTTCAACAATGCTTGCTGCTTGCTTGCTTTACTACATTACAATCGCTCCACCTTACTAAACATACTTTTGATTGGAGAAAGTGTCCATTTGGCACATTTTCCCGTTGAATTGATCCCCGATACAATCGTACTGGGTGGCTCAAACCCACTCTTACAGCGCGCATCCTTGGTCGAGACGACCTCTACGTATGATTTCCGACACCAAACACGAGCGAACCATCGTATCGATCTGCCGGTCTGTCTGTCCCAGCGAAAAGGACACATATTATTAAATAAAATCATCACCAGAAACATCTTGAACGTGGAACGATGGCAACCGAAGCACGCGGAAGGGTCAATTTTTCAGGCCCAGAATGGATGAGTGCAAGTGCAAAGTTCAATTGCAACCACTTGGCAAACGCGCCCATCCCGTCCTTGGAAGTGGCAATGGCAATAGCCAAGTGTACACGCTCCGTACCATGGAGCGTCGAAATATTCGTAAAATCGAATGTGTTTGTGTCGGCTTCTTGGCACAAGTGCTGTCGAGGTGGATTTTTTTTTAGTGTGTGATAAAAAGCCACACTTTGCCTGGGAAGAGTCAGAGCAACGGCTACGATCGCTGAAAACAGGAATGGATGTGAAGAATGGGGAACAGTCAGCAGTTTTCGTGTTGCTTTATATCCGCTTCACGGATCTGATGTGCTTGCAGAATGTATCATTCGTTTAGGGAACCGGTATCGATTGCTTGTGGTGAATTTGTCATGTGGCAGAGTGTAAGAAGTGGTTGTTTAACAAATGAGCCACGTTTGATCAGTATTGAAACAGAGTATTGAATTTTACGTATCGCTCAAAGCAAGTAAGTTGCCGAATGTAAACTGTTTTACAGGCATAAAAAAAGGATTTAAAATCCTATGTTTTGAGCCATCTTCCTGGCCAACGTGTTGTGTGAAATTTTCGTTCAACCGTTAGGGAGATTCATTCCTCCAGTATCATTTTATTCGGTAGTCGCAGCTGGCGCGAACCACTTCCGAATGGTGGTTGTGTCCCCTTTTGGGCAGCCCACTCACGTAGGGCCAGAAAATCCTACTTTATCAATTTTTGAACGTAAACCATAAGCGTGGCGTGGAAGGGAAATTGAATTACTAATACGAGAAGACCACAGGACGTACCAGCCAGACGACCTCACCCGTACGCTTTTTCGATCTGTCCAGCGTTTTCGCTTCCTCTCGTTTTCTTCGTTTTTCGCTCGGAGCACACCAGTCGCCCAGGGCCTCCACAGGGCGCAATAATCTTCATCATCGTTGGTGTCATTATCGACACCATCAGCGCTGGAACCAATCACCAAGAGGTGCCTCAGACCCACCGATTGGTTTTATCACTTCCCTTTATTCACACCATCGCATTCCTGCTAGTTTCGGTGTGTGTTGCTTTTATTTCGCACCACTTTTTTCTCCCTTCGCTATCGGCTCGTGGTCAAGGGCAGAGGGTGTCACCGTGCAGGGTAGTAGAAAGTTCTCCGTCGACAGTTTCTTTTTCTCTACATTTTGATTTTTTTTTTGGTTTTCACCGGCCAAGCCTTCAGCTCCCTCTAGGCCTTTTCGATACCAATTTGGCGTGCTAATGAATTAACTTGTCTAAATAAGAAATAATTAGTACATGCGAGCGTGCCGGGTCCGAGGTTCGTGCCGGTTGGAAATTCTTACACTCGCTGCCGACCCAGGGCTGCCGGATCGCATGACGATGCTCGCCGAGTCGGCATTTGGCCTTCGGCAAGGGCGAAGGATTCAATTTGCGGCCGGCATCGTGCGGCCGGGCTTCCGGTTGCCAATCAATAATTAATCGAATTCCGCTCGCTTCCTTTCCGGTCACGGGTGTTACGGTCACGGTTTATGGCGACGTCGATTGTTCGACGGATCCGAGTTTCCGGCAGTTTTTATTTATGCTTTCGACTCCGGCTTTGTTCAGAAGTGGTTTTTTGATTTGTGCATTTTTTAGTTCTGTGTACATGGGCATACCTCAACATGTTTGTAGTGATTTGTTGTCGGTGATAATTAAGCTTTCTTTTTTTCCTCGAAACACTCTCAACTCGAGAAGCGTGTAGAAACAATGAATAATTAAAACTCGGCTCGATCAATTTACCTATTAGCGTTGATTGAGTTTTTGATAGAATGACTAGTTGAGCTTCAATATTACAATAAATTCAACAAACATCGTTATTGTGGCGAGACTTCATAGTGAGATGTTTTGTTTTTTTTTTCAGAATAGTATTTTTTTGCCTAAAAAGAAAGAATATAATTTTTTGATACTAATGAAATATTTTTTATTGTTTTTTGTTAGTGTAATCAATTACGTCCTTAAAATTTATTTCTTAATTATCTGTCAACACGATCTGAACGATTCCTCTCGTATGTCCTAAAATATTCTTTCGGTACGTAAAAATCTGTCCCAACAAAATTTGCGGAAACCTCTTTCAAATACGATCCTCCCGCAGCGTTCGTTCACTGGCCAAAGGGTGCCTGGTGTTAGTCGTTGATGTTAACCCGCTACCGTTCACCGAACAGTTGACCTGCGACAGTTAATTTGCGATCATCATCATCGTGTGTCTCTCCTCCCCGGGGGAAAAAAGCGTTTCTCGGTGAAGGGCGAAAGAGGTGAAAATGTGTGTGTGTGTGCACCGGCTTCTTCCGACATGGACCTTTCGTCACTTATCTGACAGACTCCGTCATCACTCGTCACGCCGACAAAACCCAACCGGTGGGGGTTTTCTCCCTCCGCGCAGTCAAACACACACACACATACTCTTGCTCTCTATTCATTTCTCTCCAGCTATTCCGCTGGAAATGCGTTACATGAAGACATTCTTTGACAATGGAGCAATTTAAACCTTTTCATCCTTGCCGGCGGCATTCGGTCCGCATTGGGAAAGTCGACTGGGATCGGTTTGAAGGACAAGCGCCTGGGCCAATCTCTGATGTTACTTTCCAACAAAAAAAAACCTTCATCCTTTCTTTCGATGGTTTTTTGTTATGCTTTACTTCTCCAACTCCGAATCCGAGTTTCGAGAAAACTTGTACCAGGGTGTCAGTTTCAGTCACTGCTGGGTGGTTTGAACCGAGAATGCCTGACCCCCGAGGTCAAACGGGGTTCGGCGAAGGCGCAGGTTAGTGAGCTGATGATGCAATCCCGGCCTAAGGGGTTCAGTTAGCCCGATGGATGATGGCAATCGTCATCCGCTTTGCTTCATCGCTCACCGTGCGCCTTCATTATCGGGGATTTTGTCAGTTTTGCCTTTCAGGAGCTGGCCACTTTCATCTGACCGTATCGTCCCACCGTACTGGACACCACAAGGGAGCATCCGTCCGAAAGAAATATGATGCGACTGAAGGTTTGGCTTGCTAGCAACCGGAACAAAACAACAAGAAGAAGAAAAAAACTACGTAAAACGAAGCAGAAGAAGAGCTAAACGGGGGTGCCCCACACTAAACCATCTCCCATCACGAGAACGCGACAAAAGCGTGAACAAAACCGGGACGGAGCTTATGACATTACTCTCCGCCCCATTAAAGACTAATTAGCTTTACACTTTTGTTCGCCCACGACGGGGCTCTTGTGGCGCTCGCTCGCCGCCTGACAGTGGATTAATGTTGTGCAAGCATCATCTTGTGCGAAAAGAGCGCGTTGGCGATGGGATGGTGAGCTCGATGTGTTGGTTTTTTTTATTTCTCGTTACACTCTTCAGGGATGGAAAAGCCCACGCAAAGTCATATCCTCTGAAGGTGTGCAGCGAAGAAATTAATGCATAAAAACCGACAGCGAGAGGAGGAAGGATCGTTTATCAATTATCAGCCGTAGCAGGGAGCAGGGAACAAGGTGACAATGTTCGTTCCATAAGCAGCTCGGGCCGAGAGGCATCTCGAGGATGGGCGGAATAATGGCAAACGTTTTATGGAGCAGTTGAGAACGTAATGAGACGGTAGAGGGTCTTTACCGGTCGCTTGGAGGGTGTTGGTTGTTTGATGAGATTTTTGTGAAAAACGAGTTAAAACAAGCGTCCAATTTCGGTTCGTTATTGTCTTGTCGCTTCGAGCACCGAGCATTGTGGTTGATAGGGCTGGAGTGATGATTATCAAAGAAACAAACAGCACAACGTTGGAGTTTGGTTTTCAGGAAAATGATGCTCATTAAGGAGTAAACAAATCGTGAAGTAGTTGCATTTGCCTCTAAAATGTATTTAAACGGTTTTTTGTCAAATGCGAATGACGATGCGACCGTGCAGACGGTTTGATGATAGTATTCTCATCAATCGTAGAAATGTCGGGAACACTTGAGATTCCCGGCGCATTCAGCAAAGAGGACCAGCACACTTAACCTTTGCTTGCCACTTGCTTCTGGTCGGACACTCGCGCGGCGGTAATCTTTTGGCCGGATCTAAATGAAAATTTTCTGCCCACCGGAAACTGTTTATAAAAATAGAATTCATTCGACCGGAGGACCGTTCATTCTAGTGGCGGTGGACGAGAGGGCCACGCAGGACGGTTGAGGACAAAATTAAAATTCACGTCGCATCTCGAGGACACTAATTACTTAAGCCCGCGACGTACCACCGGACCGCCGGAGCCCTTCGTACCAGCCGCAGTAGGCTTTGTGCTTGGGAAGAAGCATCATCGGCAAAAGCGACGAAAAGAGCTGTACGAGAAATAAAAATGTAAAAATGTTATTAGTTTTCGTATCCACCCACCGTGGGGATTTTAGGGCAAAAAACGCCCTCCAGATAAGCCGGACGACCTAACGCACACAATTGGGCACTGGCTGGGTTGCTTCCTGTACCGTGCGTTTCGGTAAATCGTTGTTAATTAAATTATCAACTTGCGAACGGACGCCGCGGCAAACGGGACGCGATTCGTCGCGCCCTTTCGGGCCCGTTTCCGGGTGACGTTCGGGTTTCTTTTCTTTAGAGAACTGACAGCAAAGAAGCGGAAACCTACCGTCGTTTACATCACGCGCGCTCACACCTTGTCCACTGCTTGAGCTCTTGCTTCGTTGCTTGAGGCATTTCATTTTTTATGGGAAACGAATGAAGCAGTTTTCGATGGGCGAAGGGTCGGGTCCGCGTGGAAAACAGCGCCACCGTGCGACATGATGACTGGTGCTTAACGAAATTGAATGGAATAAATGGTACACGGGCCGTGGCAGTCGTGGTGGTCGACGGAGTGGCGGGTCATTCAATTTAGGCTCGGGAGAAAGGCGCGTGCCGCCCGGGCTATGTGTTTCGGCCCAGATGGGAAATAGATCCCGGGGCAGAAAATGGAATGAAAAGAATCGTTACCGTCGGTTCGGGAGAAGTGGTCTGGTGCTTTCGGGCTTTATTTTGATTTATGGCCACCCTCTGGACGCTGGAGCGCAATGAGTGATGAGTTTTCCATTCACCAACCGGAACCGGCTCGGGCGCCTTCTTGTAACAGTCAAATGGAGCGGATACGGGAAAGACGTTTTATGTCCGCTTGTTTAGCGTTTCCGTTTGCGCGTCGCGGTACTTCGACGTTCGTCCCGGGGTGCAGCTAATCTGCGCTGCAAATGCGACCGGGCGCGGAGAAAGGGGGCTTAAGATTATTTTACCAGCATTTACCCGAACAGGTTAAACGGAAGCTGGGCCGTAGGATGTGTAGCTGAACGTGGAGCTCTCTGGGAACGGGGCTGCGGCTGGTGTTGTCTTTCGGCAATGATTTGGAGAGAGTGTAAACCGGGCCGATGAAACCGAAAGATAAATGTTTGCCTGTTGATTTTCAGACGCAGCGAGCGTTAGGCCTGAAATGAAGCGATTAGATTGCTTGCTTTTGATAGGGAAGGATTGAGGATGATTGTTGACCCTTTAGGTTGTAAGAAAGGAATCCAGTGAATGATTTCCATTATAGATGCGAAGTATTCGGTGGGTTAGTTTGTTGGTGATATTTTCATAAAATTTTTGTTTGCTGTTTCTTTTATTTAATTTCTACTAAAATTTGCTACACAACAAAGTAAACTTAATTATTAATGGATTATTTATTTTCATCAATACAATAGTTTACATTTTTTTAATAAAAGCATTACAAAGCTACACGTCATTTGTAAAAATTTTCCAAAACTTTTCAAAATTATTGATACACAGTATCTCAACAGTGAGACCAAATTGCACCAATTTTGTGTGGCAGGAAGTTTGTTTTTTTTTATTTCGATTTTTCATTCGATAAATAGGAACTGTAGACGGTAGAAATCGGGAAAAGAATTTTCATTTCCAAGTGTGTATCCAGCTTTGTTTTATTCGGTTGCCGCTTTCTTTCATCTACCGATTGGATCAAATTGGATGAGAAGCCAATAAACAACTCCTCAGTTGATGGGTTGACTTCTGTACCGCAACGATGGTTTTTGGAATTCATCGATCGGTGGAAACCCATAAAAACTTGAACCGTTGTTTTCAGTTCGTATGAGATCACACGGGAGATTTGTTCAGTACAGAAATCATGGTCTCAAGATGATTTGAAATGTGCGCAAAGTTTTACGAATGAACAGGAAGGACAAGTTTTAAATACTTCTTGAAATTAGATGAATGATATTTTGCCAGCTTTTGTTAAGAATTTAGGTAAAATTAAAGTTAAGTTAGTTGGAATCTGTTTTTCTATCAGAAACATAAAAAAAATGGAAAAACGTGAAATATGGTTGAACTTCGTAAATCACAATCCAATCTATCTTAACAATGTGTAAACAATAGAGATTTATGCGTAGCCGATGCTTAGCTTATGATTATAAAACATATTGATATCTTAAAATGTGCAGTGAATGATATTTACTGTCAAGGGGACCATTAAACAAGGGATGTTAAATTCTTCTTGACCCACCGAGCATACTTCTGATAAAGCCATAAAGTGCTGCATCCTTTACCACGCCTAGCATCGCTTGCACAAGACAGAATTTTTCCGGCGACCACAAAGGCAGGAAGATGGACGGGGACCTTTTAATAACTTGATAAAAAGTTTAGCGCTTTGTTTGTGGCGGCCGCTGCCAACGACGACGATGATAAAGTTTATGTGTTAACGCCTCGGTTTTTCCTAATCGTTGTCGATTGGTTTTTGAACGAAGTGGGTGGATTGCGGGGAACGCGGTCGGGCACGACACGCGTTAGCGCCGGAACTGTTTGTCAATTGGTTTTTGCGGCCGGTGGGTGGATTTTTCTTTCACCGAAAGCAAACGTGCGGATCCGGAAGTTTCCGGAAGAATATTGACAGAAAACTTTTCTCAGCCTGCACACCCCGGGAAACGGAGGGTCGGTGTTTTCCTTTACTGTTTGGAAAGGATGTCGTAATAAATAGAATGAGTTGCTCCGAGTTCGTTTCGCTCCGTTTTGGTGACCTTTTTTATGACTTTTGTATGAAAATTTTCACTCACTTTTTATCTTCTACAGGGACACACATTAGGGGAAGGAGAGTTTGTGTGCTTAACTGTCACTGAATGATGGTTAACTATTTAGAATTGTGAAGCATGTGATTGAAGGCGGTTTGTTTAATATATATGGATGAAACATATACTAAAACTACACAAAATTTTCATTATTCAATTTAAAAAAGAACTGGCTTTATCAAAACTAATCCACAAAAAACATGTTATTTTACGCTTTCGCTTTGCCATTCTATACAAAAGCGATTGACTGATGACGCTTCCAATATGGAGCGGATATAAACGTTGACTTCGTCAAAAACGAATCCGTGCTTCCTTCAAGGGTGCTGAGCGCCAACTCTAGCCTAGATGGGGGACGGTGCGTCCCGGAAGGAAACAAATTTATTTTATCAGCTTCAAAAGTTTACGACACTAGTTTTCTTCCTGCGGAAAACTTTCAGCCTTTTCGCTCGTCCTCCTCCTCTTTCGGATCGCTTTCCCTTCCCGACATATGCCACCGACGATTGAACGCGTCGTTGGCCGGTTGGGAAGCAAGTTAGGAAGGTCGCTGCTTATACTTTTTTGTGGCTTCTCCTCTGGCTGCTTTCTTCACACGGCAGGACGACCCGAAAGCGACAGGAAAATATGATTTGTGATAACAAGCGTACGGCAGGGGCGCGGAGTGTGTGGATAAATCTGGTCTCATGAATATCCGTACGAAAACTGCACGTCGCTCGTTTTGTCGTGTTTGTATGTGTGCCTGATGAGGGTTTTTCGCTCTCTGCCATGGCTCCATAGTAACGCACCATAGTTAAAGGCTGCCGCGATGGAAAGTGGAAAACCGGATGTCGTCGAATGGATTGCACTTTAACGCTTGGTGTGATACGGTTCGGTTCATGAAGGATTTCGCAGGATTCGTTCAGTGGATACGCTGCTGTAACGATCGCTGGAAAGAGATGAAGGCGCTGCTTGCAAACTTTCGTTAACATAACTTTTCTTTAATGGTTATGAATACCATTTGAAGGAATGCGTTTTGAATCGTTTTTCTTTTGTTATGAGCTGATCATTTTAATTTCCCCTCGACTTATAAATAGAAAGCAGACTTGAATGTTTGAAGAAATTCACTGACAGTTTTACGAATTGTATGTATTTTACCGTTCAGCTTGTGATAGTATTTTTATTCTAATGTCATTCTTTTTTCTTTCATTGCAGGTGAGTGTTTTACAAAACTTGGCTTCCACAAAGGTTTGTTAGTTATATTTCATTCGATATTGTTTGTTAGATATATTTACGTAAATGCAAACTAAGCCCATTAACAATTGAGACTATTGAACATAGTTTGAACTAGAAAAATGACAGCTAATGTGTCGTTTATCAGTGGGTCCTGTTGAACCAGATACGGCACTCGATACGGTAGCATCAGTTGTAATGTCATTGAGGCTACCGTTTGCTAACAGTCATTAAAATATGGCACGTTATCGTACGATCTGATACATTTTAATCACCTAATGCTCACGAAGCGTTGGCTTAGTCCAATTAATCACCGGTGCGATTGTGCGATTCCTGGCCCAACCGGTACGCAGCCTGCGACCGGATAAAGGGCTAGCTAGTTTCCCTTATCGCCCTTTTCGGGGGGGTAGAGTGTCAGGGAACAAACAAATTAATTTCCGCTGCTATCGGTATCGAAATCACGGTTTAGAAACGGAAAAAGAAAAAAAAAATCACATCCATGATATGTTTGCATCCCTGCGAGCCGCAAAGCGTTCACTAAATCATTAAACCGCACGACCGACTTGGATGCCAGAAAGCTCATTGTAAACCGATGGGATCGGGAGCCACCTCCTCAACCCTTTCTAATACGCCGCTTGGTGAATGGAGCGGGTTGGGGGCGCTCTACTTTTTACCACTAATTGTCGGTCGTTTATTATAACCGGAACCATTACCGGGAAATAAATTAGCCAACGGAGGCCACTTCCCGACGCGGTAGCGGTCGGAGTTGGCTGACCGCAACTTCGCGATTTTTCACCACCTCCAAAAATACGGCCCATTTTGGGGTCGATCTCTTTCGCGCATCTAATTTTTATGTTGATGGTAGTAAATATTTCATACGCAAATGCAGTGTGGGAAAAGGAAAAAAGAAGCAGCTCAGGGATAATAAAGTATTCTGGGTGGGCAGTGGTGTTTGCCTCGGTTGAAGGGGTTAAAATGGGGCTAATGGATGGGTTTTGGATGGGTTTTTTGTTGTTGTTGTTGTGGTTGGTTCTTGCACCCCCTTTCGTACCCCGAGAAATTCGTGATTTCGTGGCGCCAAAGTTTGTTGATATTAGATAAGGGATCGGTGGGTTTTATATTCACCTGGGGTTGTGGTACAAAAAGCGCAACAAAACGAAGGCAAATTCCCGAAACGCCATAGAGAAAGCGGGCGAAGATTGATGCCTGACCGGGGGTGGCCGAGAGTTATGAGCAGCACCGAACGAGATGGTGTAAAAGTGTAAGTTATTTCACGGCATATGCCTTCGAAACAAAACGCGCGGCAAGTGTTTGCGTTGCGTTCAGTACGTCCGAAGTAATAAAATATGAAACAGAGATGGAAATAAAACCATCAAACTCGCTGAATAATCTAAGAGGTGAACTAAACCACGCGCCACCGTTAGCGAAGGTGCCCTAGCACAAGGGGGTGATGATACCGGTGGGTGAAAAGATTTAATGACCTTGTTAGCGAACATAACGTCCATTAAACACGTCGTTCACCGCTGCCCGCCGCAAAAACGGCGAGCGCGCCGTGAAGGTGGCATTTAATTTGATCTCATAAAAGAATTATGCTGCCCCCGCTGATGTACTGCCGCTCAGCACGGCTGGCACTGGGGCAAAAAAAAAAGCACGTGTGACAAATAAAATAATGCACACGGATTTCGGCATCAAAAGGAGTTTTGCTGCGAACGCCATCAACTCGCCAGCGAACTGGCAGTCAATCGTAAAAGCTGTCAAATCTTGTAATCGTAAAAATGTAACCGAATCATGAGCTCTACCGCATGGGGCGCACAACGCGGTTTGGTGTCCGAGTGGTAGCACAAATATGTGGTAACTCACTCACACACATGCCTCAATCCAACCCCATCCAGCCTACTTCTCTCCCATTAATGTGCAAACAATACGAATTCATTACTTTTGATGCTCGGCGTTAACGCCGCGGGAGATAAGAAGTGCGTGTGAGATAGCGAGAGTGAGAAAATGATTATTATTAGGCTGGCACAGCTGGCTTGTTGTATATAAGATAAGGACAATAAAACAAAGGTGAATAATTCTTTGTTGCTTTTCTTTTTTGTTTCAATAATAAGCATGCTTGGATACTTGGTCCAAGCTGGTGACAAAAACCAACATAGTTGATAACGAACAGTTCTTTGGGGTTTCCTGCCTCTTCTCTTTCATGCTTGAGCTACAATGTTTTTAATGGCATACAATGGAAAGAGCATCAACGTTTGTTAAACGATGAAAACAATCATCGCTACAAAAATAGATGAAAAGTTTAAAAATTAGTTCCTTCAAAGTTCAATCAAATTAAAAGACTGCTTAAATTTTTCATGTTTTACTCAATATGAAGGATAATTTCTTGCAGAGCTTGTATATTAACATTTTTTTGATTTTATACTTATTTAGTGATATTAAATCCAAGCAACTGAGCAACTGAACTGATAAAATAATTATATATAATCAAAAATATAAGGAGATTTTCGATATCTTATCTTATTTTTTAAGCTTGAATACATTCGGATAATAGTAGTCTTTTAATATCCAATATAATTGCATCATCAGTATGCTAACCCACTTTAACAACGCAGCACAGTTGTTCATTTTACCAAACCGAGCTTAAAGGCACACCTGAAGCGTTCATTCACTAATTACACCGCCTAGCCACCCGTATGACAGCCACACGCTATGGAAAGCGACCATAAATGACCGATAGTGTACTATCTTTCCAGCGCGGGCACTTCGGGCCGGTGGCTTATCTAGTCTCCAACCCCCGAAACCCGAGCCTAAACGATCACCGTTTGATAAGCCACCATAAACTGCACCATAACTCCCAAGGTCTCGCGTGTGTAATGGTGACAGTTTTGTTTGTTGTGCACGTTTCTTATTCTTCTCTTTCGTGCTCCAGCAGGGATGGAGCTTTGTAAATGACAGTTGCTTTTGGGTGTTTTGAAATTTAAACCTCCACTCGCGGTACGTACAGCATTTGACAAGTGTTCCGTTGATAGTTCGCGATAATGTTCGCGGACGAAAGGATTTTGAGCCGGAAATGAAAAACTGTCCGGAGCATGAAGTTATGGTGGAGGCCTGCTTAGGAGATCGTTTCTGTTCGGTCGGAGTTATGAAACGTTGTCAAGAAGTGCAGTAAGCTCCCGGGGACACTGTCATCCGTGGCAACCGAACCATGTCATAAAGACGCGTGTCTGGTTTCGGGAAAATTGTTCGCGTTGTTTGCCGGTTTGAAGTCAACGTACCGGGGCCACGCAATCAAATCCGTCAGCCGGGTTTGGGCAGAAAAGTTTTGCGCTGAAATTTCTTGGTTGAGTTTATCGTGACCCGGTGGGGTCTGCAAACTGAACCGGCGCGTATTCAATTATCATCCCTCACCCGGTGTTATTAGGCCGCTTTACAGCAGAACATTTTGGTCTGTTACGGACTGCCAGACGATTGTTGCTATCGGGCGTGTCGTCGCCGGCAAAGGGTTAATTTTTGGGGCCAGAGAAGCAACAAATTTAATTTATTTCAACCATTCCAACCGGAAGAACGATGGCAGCTCGTTGTCTCTGTGGTACGCGATTACGCGAGGCCAAGACCGTGGAATGTCAGACGGAGGCTTTTCGGAGCTAAAATTTAGCACAACGAACATGATGAGTGAAAGCCGTGGTCCTGAAAAGAAGCCAAACAAATAATTTAATGTATATTGTGGTTCGAAACTTTTCCTCGTTCTCGAAGCAGCAGATCGGAGCGCAGCGGAAGAGAGGGAAATAAAGTTCTCCGCCAACCACGATGCGTCTCATTATCAGTATGCTTTTGTTCTCTTTTTACAAGCGGTCAGTTTGGGTCTCGCAAGCGCCTCGTTCGCTCGAGTAAAGCGGTGAAGCCAACTGTTTCAACCACTACATGGATGAGCAAGCCACAGTAATGAGACTTGGCGGAAATTTTGTAATAAAATTCATAACATAATGAGCCTTGGCGTTGGTTGGGAAGCGTTTGTTTTGAGGCGGCAGTTGAAATAGAACTTTAAGAGGCAAGAGTTTTCAACAAGTTTTCCGCGAAGCACTCGCTCGTAGATTGGGCTCTCGAACTTATGAGCCTTCCGTCAATCAATCGATCAATGTTCGGAGCTTTAACGCACCCTAATGAGGCTTCTACGGAATGCTAATTTTGAAATATTTTTAACACATTTTGTATGTACCTTTCCACCGTTCGTTATTCGATGCATTTATGCTGTTCCCCATCCCCATCGGACGAGTTAAGTATGCAAATGTGGGTGCCTTTAAGAGCGCCGAAATTAAGCTCAATGATTGCAGTGAAAGTGAGTGTGCAAAAAATAAAATTGCGAGCTGCGCTGCTACGCATCTGCAAATCACATTCCCATGCCCTCCGATTCGACAACCGTAAATCGCGTAAATCGCTGCAACAATAATCAAATTATCGCGCAACTGATGAAGGGATAATTCGAGGAAATTGCTCCACTAACAAACTTCCAGCATCGCGTCGAACCGGCTGTTTCGTATTCACCTCCCGTCCGCACATCCTCCTCGTGCGGCAGTCGTCTTCGTTTGGTTGGTTTATGATTTATGGCCGAAATTGAATCCAAATGTGTGTGGATGTCATTGATAATTTATGGCGTCGCGTGGGTATAAGATGCCTAGGACGGTAGGTTTTAGCACGCCATCGCGAACGCCGCGTGTCATAAAGTATCCATTTTTGGTTTGGCCTCCGGTGCCCCGGCGGCGGAGTGGTCGGCGACAAAGTTTACTTATTTCCTGGTGCACACCATGATGGAGGCGGAAAACTGGATTACTGGCTAATTGAGTGACACGAATGATGATGAATCCAGGTGCAAGGTTCGAACGGTGTGAATGGTGTTGGCAGCGTTGGAGGTAGATTTGGGCCGATGAGTGGATGTCGTGGGCAGTACACGAAAGCTGTCATCCGGTAACCTGTGGGGATTATTCGATCAACCTGGCGGTTGATTTGATGGGTAGAGCTTTAGGTGGTCGGGTCAGGAGCTTATCGTCAATAATGCAAACGGTGGGAAATGGGATGAGGATTTTCCGTGACAAATCGTTTGATGAGCTCGTAAGAAAAGAGGAATGAGTGGGGGAGAGGTGAACCGGAGAGCACGGAAGTCATTTACATTGATCATATTTAATTATGCTGGAGGTGAAATTGTTCTACTGAGAAACTGGCAACGAATCAAACGGGTGTTAAAGCTCAATTGGATTGGGAGGCATGGAATTGCACGGCAATGACTCGAGTACTCGTTTTCGTGTCTTCGCAACCCGATCCTCCGCATTTGGATGTCTGATTTGTGAAGCAGAAAGTTATGTAGAAATAAATATTCAATATCTTATCTTGACATACCTCTCACATTCTTGAGATATTTAGCAGCTTATAAGGAAAACTTACTTGAGTGAGTATTATTTATAAAGGGAAAGATTAAACAGTAAAGAAAATTTCAAACAAAATCTGAAAAAACTGTCCACAAAAATAAACGTCTTTTATTCAATTTTCAATCCCTTTTTTGACAAATTATTATTTATAGAAAATATGAAGCTAATAGTGCATATTACAACAATGAAGGATTTAAATCATTTATC
>JXXA01019885.1:0-25374 GCA_000956255.1 Anopheles punctulatus
CCCGAGCCTAGTACCAGCAGCGACGATGTGAAGTTCCTCATATCGATCAAAGACAAAAAAGCGAAAGATGACGATCTGCACTCGATTACAACCGAAACGACCGAAACGACAGAAGCAACTATCGTTGATCACATTGACAGCAGGGAACTGCAGGAAGAGATTGAGAGTCTTAAGCGTGAATTGGAAACAGTAAAGGCAAGGTGTGACCGTGCAGAACGCGACAAGAGTGATATTCTCTTACGGCGTCTCGCCTCTCAAGATACTGTTTCTAACAAGACGGCCGCTTCTGAGGCGCTAAAGTTACAGCAGAAAGTTAACGAACAGAAACAACTGATCGACGACCTACAGGATGAGAAAAAATTTCTTACGAGCAAATTGAAGGAAATATCAGCGGACATGAATGCTCGAGGCAGCAGGAGCGTTGAGGAGCAGCTGCGACAAAAACTGGATCAGGCGGAAACGCTCTGCGAAGAACTCATGGACGAGAATGAAGAAATAAAACGTGAGTTACGTAATATGGAAACCGAAATTGAAGAAATGCATGACAATTTCCGCGAGGAACAAGCGGATGAGTACGCCTCCCTCAAAAAGGAACTAGATCAGACTACCAAAAACTGCAGAATACTGTCGTTTAAACTAAAGAAATCTGATCGCCGTATCGAACAGCTGGAATCGGAAAAGGCTGCCCTTGGGACGAGTGGCGATTTAGCGGCCAAAATTAAACAACTTGAGGATGAGCTGAAGGTTTCAAACGAGGTTGCACGTCGTCTGCAGATTGAACTGGAAAACGCTGGATCCGGATCAAACCCAACGTCCCCGACTAAGAAAACGCCAAGTCTTGGTAATATTGGAAAGTCGACATCGGCTGATAGTAAGATCTCGCGAGCCTCACTGACACGTGGCGGATCTCAAGAGGATCCGGCGCAGCTCTTGAGAGACTTGCAGGACTCGCTCGAACGGGAAGCGGACCTCCGTGAACAGTTAAAGTATGCTGAAGAGGAGGCGGAAAATTTGCGCCGAAAATCATCACGTGTTGAGGACGAAAACGATTCTCTCGTAATGCAACTAAAGAAGATGGCAACGAAAGCAAAAAGTGAGTTATTTTGTAAGATTATCAATGCTTTACTGGATATCTGTTTTCTAAAGATGCTATTATAATATTTATCGTGCTTTCTTCAAAATTCCTCAATTACAGCGAAGAGCAGTATCTTTACAAAGACGAGGAAACTTAGTCCTGCGCCAACTTCACGATCTAGCTCAGACACGACTCCTATAGAAAAGGATGAAGGAATATCAGACGAGGACGATCCAGCTGAACTGCGCCTACAGCTTGAGCTGAATGAGCAAGAGATGGCCGTGTTGCGGCGAAAGATGGAGGAACTCGAACACGAAAACAAACAGGGTCGAGAACAAATTAAGGACCTACAGGAGAATCTTGCATCCAAAACTAAGGAACTCGGTCGCAAAATTTCCTCGACCATTGGAAGTGGGAAGACAAATGTGAAGGACCCTCTCGAGGAAAAAAAGATCACCGTTATGGAGGATGAAATAAGTGATCTACGGAAAAAATTAATCGAGAAAGATCGTGAATTTGAGCGACTACAGGCTGAGATGGCTTTGGCTAAATCAAAGGGAGGTAAAGCTTTAGCGAAATCAAAGTAAGTTTACAACATTCATAAATTTAGAGTTCACTGTGTTGACTACCATACGTTGTTGCTTTACAGATCCCTCGATGCACTCACCGAACAGCAAACATTGGACCTGAAGCGTCAATTACAGGTAATTGAGCAGGAAGCAACAGTTTTGCGTGCCAAAACGCAAAGTCTTGAGCAGGATAACGAAAAGTATCAGGCAGAGATCAAGAAACTGCAGGCCGTTCGCAAGCCTACGTCGACATTGACGACATCAGATACGAAAAAGCTCACCGACACTCTTGAACAACTGGAGAAGGAAAAACAGGAGCTCGAGGTACGATTGCGACGTATTATTCAGGAATCTACCAGCCAATTACCATCGCGTGTCCCAAAGAATCCTTCGGATATGCATACTAAATTACAACTGAAGGTATGAATTCATGCAGCACTAAAAGAGCTCATTCTAAATCATGTATTTTAACTCATTAGAAAATGATCGAAGAATGTGAGTCGGAAATCGATGATCTGAGATCTTTGGTGGGCAAAGCTGGTGCCATGAACATTGCTACATTGGAAAAGGACAAGAAACAACTTGAGGTGGAACTGGCCGATGCTAAACAACAGCGTGAGAAACTCACTACGGAACTAAGTATTAATGGATCCATTAGCAAAGAAAGAATATGTTACAATATAATCCTTCTTATTTTATTAAGGCACTCTGAAAAAGGAAACTTTAGAACAACAAAACTCAAAACTGAATGAAGCTCAGCGGACGGTAGAAAAGTTGGAGGATGAAAACAAGAAGCAGAATGAAAAGATCAAAATGCTGGAAGACAAAATAACCAAGATAAATAGCACGGTGAGTGGATGGATACATCAGTACATTATTACGATAGGTATTATATAAATTTCTCTTCTCACAGATGAAAGCAACCGAATCGAGTAAAACTTTCCTGGAAATACAACTCAAGACAGAGAAAGAAAAACACTCCACTGCAGAACGAGATCTTGAAAAAACTCGCAAAGAGAAGTCAAAACTGGACAATCGCATATGTGATCTGGAGAAAGAGCTTCAATTGTCGAAGAAAAATGCCGAACTCATAAAAGAAAGTCTGGAACGGGAAATGTCGACACTGAAGAGCATATCTGGTACCAATGATAGCGAATCTTCGAAGATTTTGCAAGATCTCAAAAAGCAAAATGAAGGTAAGATGTTCAGAAGCTGGCAGTCCAACAAAGTGCATTTATTTGTCTTTATTATTAATATTTCCAGAACTAACAACGGAGATTCATCAACAGAGTAGAAAGTTTGAGGAGCTGCTTCAAAAACATGAAACAATAGAGGAGGAACATCTGGTTCTGCAGGCACAGTTGGTGTCCGAGCGAGAAAAGACAAAAGAAATGGACAAACTCAAGAGCAAATTAATCCAGGCGGAAGCAATCGAGACGAGACTTGTGAAGGAGAACACCAATATGAGCCGTCGGTTGGTGGAGGTGCAGAAGAAGTTGACAACCCTTGAAACAAACAATGATAACCGGCATGCTGGAATCGAACTAGAGAAGAATCGTTTAAAAACGGCCCTTGAGGACAAACAGCATGACTACGATAAATTGTCCAAGGAGAACGAGATGAATGCGTATCAAGTTAATCAACTAAAAAAAGATGTATGTAGACGTTTAATTTAAGGCGTATTAATTATATGACGCCAACCCGATGGTGTAGTGGTAGCGGCGCCGGTCTTTCACATGACAGGACCGGTACCATTATCCCATTTGGACCGTCTTGCCCTAGCAAAGAGTAAACAACCAGATATGGTGGTAAAAATCAGTCTATAGAAAACCGGTAAAATGAAAATGTCAGGCACGGCTTCGGTCGTTGCGCCAAAAGGAGAAGAAGAAGAATAAGGCGTATATCAATTGCTGCAGTCAGAGGTTTAATATTATATTTTGTTCCATATCTTAAATTTTTATGCTTTCAGAATGAAGATCTTCGTAGCAAGCTGGATGACTATGAGCGCATTAACAAAGCTCAGCGTACATTGAGCGAACACAACGCTCACCTAGAGCAAGAGTTGAAAAACTTGTCCAAGAAGTGAGTACTATATCGAACTAATCAATTCGGTGCGATTTAGTTATCAATGTTTGGCTTTCTCCAGACTGGAAACATCGGAAATTAATGTAAAGTCGGAGGTAGCTGCCACACGTTTGCGCTACGAGCAACAGGTGACAAACCTTCATAACGAACTGACAGCGATGCAGCGACAATGCGAGCGATTTAAACGGGATCGTGATACCTTCAAGCAATTAGTAGAAGCAGCACAGAAGCAGATCGGAGACATGAAGGCAAACCGGCGCAGTCTGGCGTCCGTCACAAGCAGCAGTGGAGACGATGATGACAAGACGAAAATTGTAGCACTGGAGCAGCAGATCGGATGTCTCGAGGATGAGTTAAGCGAAGCTCGTCTTGAAGCGAGCAAGGTACGAACGGAGCTTATTTCGGAATTAAGTGCGTCTGAGATCAAAATATCTGAGATGCAATCGAAGATCAACGAGTTGGAAGAGGAAAAGATTATGGGTAGCGGTAAATCGAAGGTACCCGGCACCAAAACACGACTGGAGTTATCTTGGCAGAAAGAGCGTGAAGAACTACAGCGGCTGGTGCAAGAAACATCTACCCTTGCCCGGGATCTACGCCAAACGCTGTTTGAGGTAGAGCGTGAACGGGACAAAGAAAAACTTGAATCGAAACGTAAGATCGAACAAATTAAAAAGACAACAGAAGAAGAGATTGAAGAAGGCCGCCGGAAGGTGACCGAACTGCAGAGTGACCTACTGGAGCTACGTGATGCTCACGCCAAGCTACGCACGGCGAACGAAAAGTTACGTCGGGATCGCGATCGATACGAGCGCGAACGACTCGACGCGACGCGAAAGAGGCTAGAAGCAGAAGGCGACCGGCGAATAGGGGCTCTTTTGCAAACGGTTGACGAGTTGGTGAAATTGGCACCGGAACTACATAAGGTAGCTGCAAAGGATTCCCACACGACAAGCACTGGAAAGGTAACTCGAGCACGACGAATGACAATGACACTGCAACCGCAATATACTTATTTTTTATTTTTCCAGACCATCACAGCGAATGCACCCATTCCAACGCCTCCCATGCGTCATAAGAGTCCTTCGCCTGGACCTGGTGCCACAAAGGAGCCACAGCAGTCGATTTCTACAGTATTAGCTAGGCTGGCTGATGCATCCGAGGATCTGCGACGATATCAACGTATGTGCGACGAGGAAAAAGACAGAGAACGTGCACGCCGTGGAGGAATGCGACGGTAAGGACGATTTACATTGGCACTCGTTTCCATAAGGCTTTTTACAAATGTTGATTAATTTGCCCCACAGTGCTGCATCTCAAGAGAATGATGCGATGAACGAAAATTCACCGGGACGACCTGTGATGCGGGTGAACCGAAACGGTGGCAGTCTGTACAGGAAGAGTCTTTCGTTGGATCAATCAATGCAAGCTGAACAACAAGGGGTAAAAAAACTCATGTATGTATGTATTCTCTCCTCTTAAAACACACATTTCGGTATCGCCCTACAGCTTATCTGGAAAGAAGGTGACGATAGCATGTCGTCGCTGCAATCGATTGACTCCGACTACGGTATGATGCGTAGGGATTCCAGTCTTGATTCGCGACTATCGACTGGTTCGACCCAAAGTGATATGCCTCGTATGCGGAAGAAGAAACGTGGTATCATGGGAAAACTGCGCAGCTTAAGTCTAACGCGCAGCAAGGGAACGGAAAGTGATTATTCAGTAAGTCACTACTTTTGCACTACCTATAATTAGGAATACAAGTACATTGTCCTTAATTTATTTCTGTACCACCTACCCGTAGCATCAAGGATCAGATTCCGATCTCAGTCTGGCCGGTGACATACGTTCCAGCAAAACTAACCTTAAAGGAAAGCTGTCTGGAATGTTCCGACGCAGTGGATCCTCTTCGCGCACTAACAGTGCAGAAGCGATAGATCGAGAAGTACAGCGTCCAGTTGCAATTCAAACTCTAGGGAATGGACCTACAATCGCACCAGGCCCACCACGACAAGTTTCTGCTAGCACACCGCATTTAGCTAGAGTATGTCAGATACTGTTATTTCACATGAAGCTTTAGACTGAGTCCTACGTTAATTATTATTTATTCAGCAGGTTGGCAAACCACCCACGCCTTCGATGGTATCAACGCAGCGGAAACGACTTAGTGCTAACTTACCCCCGACAGGACAATCATCAGGCGGAGGTTAAATTAAACAAGCTGATGATGAGAATTGCGAAAGACCAAGATGTAAATGCAATACGCCGATTCGAAACAGTCTCGATCTCTCCCTTAGCCCGCTCCTTACACATAACCTATGATTATCCGTCTATGAGAAACAGAAAGTAAAGTGCCCGTTTTTATTTGTTCGTCGTGATAATGTTGATAGTGGATGATACAACCAAGGCCCGTTGTTAAATAAATATGTTCCATTCATTGTATATGATACTTTGGTTTTGAATGATTGAAAATATTTACGATATGTAGTAAATATTTTCGGTTAAGCAGATATTCGAATTAGAATTAACTTGTTTTACGTACCGGTGGTGTTCATAATTGGCTTCATACCCCAGCGGTCCCGGCAATTGAAACTGCTGTAAACCGTTGCATAGGGTGTATACACGTTTTAGAGCAGTGGTTTTCTGTCGAGCAGCAAACAGCTGTCAGAGCTACTGTCATAACAAAGCAAAAATAAATCAATTCCATAATCAACAAAACGAAGTGGAAGTGTAGTGTACCGAGAAATAACAAAGACGAAAAAAGGTTGCAAAGCAGAAAGAGAACCGAACAATATAGGGGATTTTCCCCGCAATTGTAGTTTACGAGCAAGATAAGCACATTTCAATCGAACGTGCGAGGGTGCGAGTGTCCGCGGCGGTTTCGAACGAAACGTAATACTGTCGGTTTTTTTTTGTACGGTAGCCGCACCGCTCTTCGGTCACTAATTCAGAACGTAGAAAACCCTGAAAAGCACTGGAAAATGATTAGACGACAAGTGATATCTCACAATCAGCGGCCTCGATATCGTCTCTTTCCCGTTATTGTGTTAATAGTGCTCGCCCAATGGTGCCTACTAGACGCTGCTGTCTCGGCGGAATCGACCGATATTGAGTTGGATGCAAAAGCAAACAAGATCCATCAGATCGATTCGCTCAATCTATTGCTTTACACTTTTCTGCTAACTCTCACGGTGTTAACAATATGGTTGTTCAAACATCGACGCGTCTCTTGGCTTCACGAAACGGGATTGGCGGTTATATACGGTAAGAACAGTAAAAAACTGGCTTCCCAAGTATTCGGTAGACATCTAATCAGGAATTATCAAAAACTGCATAATGCATGAGGGGATCCGGAAGTAAATCGGATTATTGGACTATTAACGCGCTGTGCGCTGTAATCAGCAGTCAGAATGAGTAGTTCAAGGGTTCCCATATGGTACGCTGGGACAGATCCATTTACATTGATAAAGTGACATATAAACGAGCCGAGGAAGTATGACTAATGCCTTTTGCGCAACGGCATCGTTGCTAAGGCTGTGTAATTTTTTCATCGCTTATACATTGCACCTGGCATGTGTTTTCTATATTTACTTTTCACTGCCGTTCTATAACCAGATGCAAAACCGGCTGTGAAAATAAAAGCAATATATATATAATATACAAATACATTTCAATTCAGCTCGGACTGCTGTAAAATGTAGGTCTCTTTTGTTTGATAACAACCGTTTTATTGCAGGTCTCATCGTAGGAGCCATTATTCGATATGCAGGCACAACCACGCCAATCATACACGTTTCTGTGGAAGCGGAACCAGATGCCAAATTCAACCAGAGCCTCCCACCGGATACGCTATGGCTCAAATTCCCGGGAAACCTTCCGCACGGGTCGGACCAGCCAGTGAAGGCGAACAAAACGTACACATACAGCTTTCGTGGGGAGTTGGGCAACATTGAAGAAAATGAGATCGATCTGAAAGCAACATTTGATCCGGAAATCTTTTTCAACATCATCTTACCACCGATTATATTTCACGCTGGCTATAGCTTGAAAAGGGTAATTATAATACCGTGTTTAATTTGTGGGCTGTATAATACTATAGAAGCTATTGTTTCATTTTCAGAAATACTTTTTCCGCAACCTTGGTGCTATTTTGATGTTTGCTATCATTGGCACGACACTGTCGGCGTTTTTGATCGGTGCGCTTATGTATGGTTTTGTACAGCTGATGCCAAAGCTAAAGTCGAGCTTCACGTTCCTGGATACACTTTATTTCGGCGCTCTGATTTCACCAACGGATCCGCTAACGATATTAGCCATCTTCAGTGACATGCACGTGGACGTTAATTTATACGCGCTCGTGTTTGGTGAAAGTGTGCTAAACGATGCCGTTGCAATCGTGCTCAGCGGGTAGATAAGAATTTTACATTGGGTCGGGCTTAAGGGATACTGATTTTTATTACTTTTTCCAGTGCAATCCAAAACTACGGTGAACATTACGCGAGCAACGGAGAGTTCGAAGGCCATGCATTTCTTCGTTCTTTAGGAGATTTCTTCAGCGTATTTGCTTTTTCGTTGCTGATTGGAGCGTCGATGGGTTGTGTGACTGCCATGATGACCAAATTCACCCGGATACGCGACTTTCCACTGCTGGAGTCAGCACTGTTTGTTCTGATGTCCTACAGTACGTTTTTGATTGCTGAAGCAGCAGAGCTCACAGGTATACAAGGACGTTGTTTTTCAAGTGATCCGTATTGTTTTGAAAATGATTAACAAATTTTAGGCGTTGTTGCGGTACTATTCTGTGGCATATGCCAAGCGCATTACACATATAACAACCTTTCGGATGACTCTCGGACACGAACGAAGCAAATTTTTGAGCTACTCAATTTTCTAGCCGAGAATTTCATCTTTTCTTACATCGGTGTGTCCATGTTTACCTTCCCGAAGCATCATTTCGATCCGCTGTTTATTTTCACCGGTTTTGTAAGTATTGCTATGTCACACTTTTCCCCTCACTAACTTTTTTGTTAAAATGAGACTCGTAAGATATGTTCGGGGAGTCTTTTAATTCATCTTTGTCAAAATGAAATATCAATTTCTAATTTCATTATATAGAAAATCATACCGATTCTATACCATACACATGGTTGTCTCATTTAACATATTCTCTCCAAATATTACAATTGTGCAATGGAGAACTAGAAATGTATAGTACATTTGAGTTATAGTACATTTATATTTGAGGTATAATCGATTTTATTATGTTCTTCCTCAGATGTGTGCAGCTATTGGGCGTGCTGTAAATATATATCCCCTATCAGCCTTACTAAATATAGCTAGAAAGCCAAAAATTTCGTGGAATTTTCAACACATGTTATTTTTTGCGGGTAAGTTTTTGGTGTTCCAAGTAGTGTTAACTGCAAAAAAGAATTAATTACTTTTTCCATCGTCGTTCCGATAGGCTTGCGTGGTGCTATGTCTTTTGCACTCGCAATTCGCAATACCGTCTCCGACGCGAGACAGGCCATGCTAACGACCACCTCGCTAATTGTCATTACGACGGTCATCATTCAGGGTGGTGCTGCCAATTTTCTTTTAAATTGGTTGAACATTCCGTAAGTAGAAGTAGTAGAATAACTTAATGAAAAGAAGTTATCAAAAACTATATCTATTGCATCTTCTCCTACAGTGTTGGCGTTGATGACGAAACGGAAGTTTTACCGTACCAAGGCGTTCGTAGCGTAAGTAAATTATGATTCATGAGTTAATTTATTTTTCTCACGCACTTTAGAATTGAACAATGATACCTCTTCGTGCTGATCAGCAGCTGATTATTTTATTGTTTTTTTAGTATAATTTATCTAATCGCCTATATTGTCTTTTACGTATACTTTTTTTTACAAAAAACGCCTCTTGTATATTTGGCGTACATACAAACATTAATAACGTCACTTTTCATCGCTTTCATCGCTCTGATAACTATACCGAAATTAACTATTTTTTGCGGTTCTTAAATTACAAACGATTCCTCGTCAAACACGTACGCCTGTCCTCGCTTCTCTACGTACCAATCATAGGTATACAATTCCATGGAGAATACTGCTGGGGTATGTTTAGTAAAGAGAGCATGTTCTTTTTTTATCGGCATTTTAGCTCCGTTTCAATGTTTTGATTGTTGTATGTAGTACGGCGGTGTACGCGTTATCTTCGAGGTGCATGATTCTCCCATTTTCGCTAGTGTGTGGTTGCTTCTTTAATCCATTCGATTACTTCGCAATTATTCCGTTGGATTCGTTGGCATCTGGAAGAAGGATTACAATCAAATCATCCATTTACCTGCATGTGTGTTGCTTTAGTTGATGTGCATGATATTCGACGCGTATTAGGTAGCGCTCTGCAATCTCTCGAACAAACCAAACAGTACACACAGGTTTTATAGGGTGCTCTCGCTCCAAACATATTTGTTTTTGTCGTGTTTGTTTGTCAGTGTCTGACGGAGCACCTCCATTCCATTGCATAGGTTTGTTTGTGCCTGATGTCGTGTTCGACGGATTGCAGAGTTCTACCTTCGTGATGTGTAGTTAGTTTGAAAATCTATTCACCTTATGCCACTGCCTTTTTTATGATGAAAGAAAAACAATCATTACCCGGACTAATCCATGCTCATGTTTCTATCACTGCTTTTCGCAAACATTGTGCCCCTACCCCATTGACAATTGACCGCTTTCATTTGTAAAGTCGATCGACGTTGGTTTAAATCTCAGTCAACTACAAGTGAATAGGCGTGCGAGCTCTTTGGTAAGAGACATTATTACAAACCGGGTTTGAAGACACTTTAGTTCGATATAGCGAAATGATTTTTTTAGTATCGTTAGTCATGATTTACATATTTATGTCTTAAATAAATAGATTAGTATTAACTTTATGTGATAGTTTGAACAAGATATAATAGCACCGGTAGTTGTTCGTGTGAAACTGTGAATGAAGTAACATTATTGGTCGTTATCTTAAAATGG
Organism: Anopheles punctulatus; assembly: GCA_000956255.1. Lineage (NCBI taxonomy): Eukaryota > Metazoa > Arthropoda > Insecta > Diptera > Culicidae > Anopheles > Anopheles punctulatus. The sequence goes on from JXXA01019885.1 coordinate 10,749, forward strand.
TAGAATCATTGCAATCAATAGTTTCAAAATTAAAGGAAACAATATTTAAGAATTTTGATCAGTTCTACATTTTTATGAATCCCGTTAAATACTTTCGTATTTCGCTAAATACTTGCTTTCACGAAAATTCTTATAAAAAATAAAGTAATTCTAATGGATAAGATACACCATTATTAAAGTGTATCTTACAAAATCTTTCTTAAGTGCATTAGAGTGAAAATATGTTTATTAGCACGGATGCTGAAATTAAAAAATGGTAACAACGTATCAAAACTCAGGAAATTCAGGAATTTCTGTAATGGACGAAACATTACGAGGTGGAGTAGAAATAAATTCACCCTTTAAAAGGATTGTATTCGAATGTTTTCGTAAGAACCTTCGTCTTTTCCTCGCTCATATAATATAATTAGTATCATTTTTTACAAACATAATTGATTGCTTTTCCTCGTGACTTTGTTAAACCTACAAGTTAAGTGTTTTACTGCATATGTTAGAATTCATTTCCGTTCGCTTCCCACAAATTTGCTATAGAATATCGTGAAGTTTAACGAATTGTTCTTTATTATATTTTACGCACTGTGGACTCTGAAGGATTTAGAAAATCCCGACAGTGAGGGTGCCACGACACCTGGCGGAACACGAAGAGGTCACGAAAAAGCTGTTCTAGCGCGATGGTGGGGAAACTTCGATACAAGGTTTGAATTCTCTTCAGAATTTGGTTCAGTTATATGCATTTTAAAATGTGGAATTTTTATTTTCTGATTTGTCTGCTTTCATGCCCTAGGTATATGAAGCCCTTGTTAACTCATTCGCGACCTACATTACTCGAGACGCTGCCCGTTTGTTTAAGCCCGGTAGCACGCTTGCTCACTACCACCGAGCAGCTGACGCAGGTTAGCATGATTGTGAAAATAATCCCAATTAGAGAAAGTTTCATGGACCATTAACTCATCGTCAATAGGATGGTCCAACGCGCAGATCGGACTCCGATTCCGATCTGTGCATCGATGATGACGATCGAACGTCTCGTGGAGGTGGCGGAGGTTCAGCCGATGGTAGCGCGCGACGGAACTCCATCAATCGCGTAAGTATTCGCCTGGTTTCGGACGATCGCAGCACGATCTTTGCAAGCTATAAAAACCGCGACTAATCATTGCTATTAGCGCGGTAGCCGCCTACAACTAACTTCTCGTAGTGATAGAGGAAAGACAGAGAGCTTGAAACGTTAAAAATCAGACAGAAATCCAATCGTAGGGAACAAATGCCATAGTATTGCAGTGGGTGCATATATTCGGGTACTTAAGGTTTTAGTGACCCCTAACGATAGCCGCACGTTTGAATAATACATGAATTAATCTTACTACTAACTCATAATATACAAACTCTCACTCTTACACTTATGCACACGCATACCGTATCGTGTCAGACTAGGTGAAGCGTTAACCGGAAACAGTAAAGGAAACAAACTTAAAAAAGATATAGCGTGCCTCCTTTACATTCTGGCGTAAGCATGTTGGTGTCTGGAGATTGATTAGAAGTATATATATATACATATACATACGAAAGTTATCTTAACGGTGGTGTTTTTTTTGTCTAGTCAACGGTGATCTTTATACAGTACAACGGTGTTTGTTTTGTTTTCTTTCTGAAGGAAAGCAGAACAAAGAACAGAACGGAAAATATACGTTCATAACAGTAGTCGTAGCGTTGTCGATGCACTAGTATGCATCCCACAAAACTGTACAAGACTGTATGTTGTACTGGTGTTTAAAATATTGGTGATGAACATGATTAGGTCTGCGATTTGATATAAGTAGGGAATCATTTTTTCAATTTTAAAACAAGATAAGCTATTAAAAGTTCTCGAAGAAAGTTTCGGTACAGATAACAGGCAATGGATCATGGTTTGTGGAATGATGTTGGAATTGTACGCAGTCCACTACAAATCTCACCCAAAAGAGAGATACGATCATTAACAATTAAGTTTTAGTGTTGATATTTTAAACCTTATCGATTATGATCTAAATATACCTATTCCTTATTCTTTGCATGCGTGCTCTCCTACGTTTTCGTCCCGTTCAATTTTATGCAACAACTTATTCGAGCGCATCTTTGTTTGTCGCGCGGACGTGGTACGTGTGGTGAGCCTACCGTAATACCCTTGTCATTTGTGCGCAATTCTTTTCGTCTCCTTCTGTCCATACAAAACTGACAACATGGCATCTGAAAACATTTACTACTTCTGCTACTACTACCACCACCACCACCACCACTACTACTACTACTACTGCTACTACTACTACACTACTGCTGCTGCTGCTACTATTTTCTCCATCCGTCTGGTGACTGTCGACTGCATACAAATTATACAATATTAAAATATAACAATATTGAAATATAAAATCGCAGCGACAGCAACATTTTGATGCAGCACATGAAGCTAACGACGCGATCAACATCCTCAGTAGTTTGGGGTCTAATTTTATGTAGAAACTGTAACGTAAAGTATAACAAAATTTAGCAGATGTTTCAGGACATCGTTCTATTTCAGTTTGTTTTAGAATTATGCATCCTATTTTCTTTAGTATGTCTTTGTTCCTCTTGCATGCAATTTTATTTAGTTGTTGAGTACAAATTAATACATTCAATTCAAATTCCCCAACTGGTACGAGTGGTTGGCGTACTACAAGTTTTTCTTTATTATGTTTTTGTTTCACTTGTTCTTTATTTGTTGTTTCCAACAGAAACGTGCTGTTTAGGCCGATTGGTTTGCTGTGTATTGCCTCCTCTCCTCCTCCGTTACAACGTTGGCTTACGGTAAAAAAGTGTGTGAGTAAGCGCAGTTGCAAATCAAAGATTAGAACAAATACGTGAAAATGTACGTGCGTGCGTGAAAACAACCAAATTCGCTGCATTACCATATGTTTTGCCATATGTTTCCTTGGTATCAAAATAAGTTTATGGTTCATGGTTTTATCCTGTTATTTAGTTTTTAAAGCGTGCAGCACATTGTTCCTCTAGATAAGCAAAGAGGTTATTTTTTCTGGTGTGCACACTAAGCAAATAAGGAAATTTTTTTAATTGTTTTAACATATTAATTTAGTAACAGCTGTGTCCAACTCGGGTGAGATAATAATTTTATCATAAAGACTTTCATGGCGAACAACACAATTATTTTCATTTTTTTTAATGTTTCAATAACAGTCTCGATAGCTGAATTAAAGACAAGAGCGTGAAGAATGTAACTGAAGCAAATTTTTATTAGTTTAAAGTGTTAGGAACGAATTTAAAATCTAAAGAAATATTCATCTTTCATAGGATTCATTTACGTTCCTATAAGGTACACTGGTTTAATGCGGTATTTTCATTTAGCTGGATAGCTGCAATTATTCCTTCAGTCTTTGCTCAATCATAGTTTTATTCTGGCTATCTGCTTACTGAAGGTGACCTTTAAGTGGCGGAAGTGTGTAAAAATCAGGTAAAAAACAGATAACAAAGATAAATAAAACAGTTTATTACTATTGTTTTCTGCTTACTTTATTATCAATAATTAGTGCAAAATGTCACCTTGCTTTCGTATCATTATTATGTGAATTTTTTTATCTTTTTTTAAAATTTTAGTATGGTTGACATTTACAAAAAAAAACTTATAATTGGTAGTTACGATACGGCAAAAACGGTCATTACAAACTTTTCCTGTGATTTACCACCGAGAAGGAGCTGTAACGTGCTCTAAACAATTGAAAAGATATTCATGTTCGATGTACTTACTGTGTTGCATAACGTGAAAGATTGAAATCTTTCACCTCGTTACTATGTTCAAATGTATCAAGAATGTATACACATTGTTTTCAGTGCAAACAAAAACACATTCTGCTAAAATATTAAAGCATTGCTTAATGTAAACGATGGTTTAGTTCGATAAAGTTCCTTCGGTAGGTCACCGAATGTCATAATCCTGAGAGGTAGTCATGTTTTGGCACGAAACGAACGGATAATGATATCTTCAAAGGTTTTATGTTTAAGGTTTGTTAATCTTTGTGGCCGATTGCTTCTAATGGCGGTTGACAGGATAAGTAATGGTGCTAGTTAGACGTTTTAGAAAAATAAATCAAATATGTTCGATTAGCTGAAGATTATTCAGATAGGCTGAATATTATCGTACAAGCAAAGGCTTAAAATATAATGATATTAAATAATGAATGATAGTTCATGCCTCTTAAAATATGTTCCTTAACTTGTGCTCATCATATTTTTCTCTCTCCCTCTCTTTCTCTCTCTCTCTCTCTATCTCTCTGGCTATCTCTCTGTATACGATGTTACAAACTCAATGCCTCCGAAATATTCTACGAGTATGTTCATGTTTGGTGTGTTTATTTGCAAATGCATGTACTATTTTCGTTTGATCAATAGTTAGAAATTATGGACGATGATGAACATAGTACGTTTCGTGTCACTACCTCCGCCAGTTTTGCCAACCGTATCATACAGCAAGGCAGAAGAGCAAGTGGGAAAATATTTCATTTCTAATCAGGAGCCACTTGTACTGCTACAACTATTCAACGATTGTCAAGTACTGTTGTTCGCTTGTGCTTTCCATGAGAAGTTAATATTTGTTCATAAAACTGTGATATTTTTTCAAGGAAAATTTAACCTTTATTATCTATAACGCGAGTTGAAATATTTTGCATCGATGTTTTTTTGACACTTCCAAACTTATTAGTTAAACATAAGAAGTAAGATACACAAAATTAATCATTATTAATATTAAAAATACTTAATTGGTATTTTTTACTTACTTAAGATCAACAGAGAATCATTTAACTCATTTAAACTGTAACTTTTATGGTGATGTTTTAATAAAATGCGTAAACTATCAACGACATTGTTTTTTTTAACATACTGATGTTTTATTATGTATCACCTAACCGATTTGTTTTGCGGAACACGGAACGGAACAAATTAATAAAAGGAAAGTTATCCATCGGTAAGGAGAATATTTCAACCGTTTTAGAGAAACATGCGATCGTACCGAGAAATATTGTAATAAATCGTGCAATCGTATTGAAGCACTTTGCAACCGTTTAAGGCTTATTAGATGGAGCTACTTTCTGTGAAATTATGAAAAAAGCTATGATACAAATTGTTGGTGATTGTCTAAAAGTTAAGAATTTCCTTGCATTTTAACAATTATTAAAAGATTCATAATTTATTTCACAGAGCGTTTCTTATGAAGTTGCTATCTTAAAGTGAGTTTTAGGGTAGCGCTTTTTGAACCACGCGAATTCGATTGTTTATTTATGGTTTTAAGTATTTAGATTGCAAACGTAATTTGAGTAAGCAATTAATTTCAGTCTGTAACCACGTATTATATCACTATGCATCATAAAAAGTTAGAAACATCAGTTCCATACCATCGCCACGCACAACAAGGAGAAATTTAGGTATCATTGTTACACAGCAGGTGGCGCAAGCGTCGTCAGATAAATCTTTTCTTCAAACAATTATATGACGCTGCTCGTTGGGTTAAGAAGAGAACTGTCAAAACCATCTGAATATTTTTTTCACTGTTTGCTGCGAAAACACGCATAAAACCTTCTCGAAAAATATATTTAGGTAAGCGTTTTCCTTAATTTATTCACTTTTTCTACATCTCACTGCATCGTTTTCCGATTATTCATCAAAGAGTGCTTACAGCAAAAGGTTTGCGATACAGAATTTCTCGCGTCGTGTGCCAAAATCGTACACTGATATTTCCTTGTTTTTCGCTCTTTGTGTATTTTTAGAGTGCTTCCTAGGGAATCGATATACGTACCGACACACACACACTCACATACAGCCAGCGCGATGCCGACCATCAAACTGCAGTCGTCGGACGGTGAGATCTTCGACACAGATGTGCAAATCGCGAAATGTTCTGGCACCATCAAAACTATGCTGGAGGATTTGGGCATGGACGAAGGCGACGATGAGGTCGTCCCTCTGCCGAATGTAAATTCCGCCATCTTACGCAAAGTGTTGCAGTGGGCCACGTTCCACAAGGACGACCCGATCCCGGTGGAAGACGACGATAGCAAAGAGAAGCGTACGGATGATATTAGCTCGTGGGATGCGGACTTTTTGAAGGTGGACCAAGGCACCCTGTTCGAGCTGATACTGGCAGCAAACTATCTGGACATAAAGGGTCTGCTGGATGTGACTTGCAAGACGGTTGCGAACATGATAAAGGGTAAAACTCCTGAAGAGATTCGCAAGACGTTCAACATCAAGAACGATTTTACTCCAGCAGAGGAGGAACAGGTTCGCAAAGAGAACGAGTGGTGCGAAGAAAAGTAGTTTACATCAGTGTCTGCTAGTGTACCAGCAGTACTTTCATGAATGTATCGTGTACAATTTTTTATTATATTTTACTTCGTCCATTTGCAATTTCATATTATTTGGGAAGAATTGTGTTGGTGTTCTTGCAATGTATGCTTAACACTTTTTTTTAATTTAAATATTTACATAGTAAAAGAAACTGTAACTTCAAATAAACACGTTTCTACGATGAGCTATGATTCATATTCAATATTAATCAAAATTTCTCCATTAAATTAATAGGGTAAATATTCGAGAAATTCAATTTTTGGGGTGATCTGGACCTGTACCATAACCTACCCCAACGCTATAGCTAGAAGAGACTAATCACCTAAAGTTTTCTAAAGTAGTCTGATAACACGAGACTAATGGCTTAAATCCTTACTCCGAAAAGAAGGAGAGATAAAGTAATTTAAAATCTTAGCTGGCAGAACTGCTTTGTTCTTTTTTATGCTACAGTTTACTATCTTATAACAACAGGATTTCTCATTTTATTCTGAAATCGTGCTATACTCATCGTAATATGTTCTTTGTGAACGAGTTTCAATCAGTCGGATATGGGAATCGTGTTTGTTAATGTTCACCTATATGACTTCAAAGATCTCCCAACTAGGTGACATAACGCAAATCGTTCCCAACGTAATCGTAACAACATATTTCGATGAGAGTGGTACGATTTCAGAATAATGTGAGAGATCATGTATCATCCGTTTTAACAGTAGCGATGTGCACCAAGAAAATATAACAAACATAATTAACATAAGTTTGGGGCGGCCCGGTGGTGTAGTGGTAGCGGCGCCGGTGTTCACACGACAGGATCGGTCCCATGATCCCATTCGGACCGTTTGCCCTAGCGAAGAGGTCGTAGCGTCAAAATAGAAGAAGAATTAACATAAGTTACGACTTGATATTAATGAGACGAGCAAAATGATGCTTATGTTTAAAGTGTTTGATAACAAAGTGCTTTCTTTTTCTTGTTGATGTACAGAGTGCAAATCATTTGGTTCATATACGTAAAGCATTACGTATCTGCTCTGAGTGTATAGATCATATGGCATGTGATATCACTCGTTTTATAAAAAGTAAATGTCCATGGCGTTTTAATTCGCAGATAACTTACAATTTATAACAAACACATACCAACGGAAATTAGATAATGCATCAAAAAGAAAAGGAAAACAACAAACAGGCAATGTTCAGTTTTTAGAATAGATTCGCTTTTGCTTTAATCTTAACGATAACGGGACATGCACCTTTTTCCCATGATTTAGATACAATTGTTAACCTGTCCTATTTAGAATTTTGACAGCAGTTTCGTAGGCAGTGAGGTTTGTCGGCGACGTGTTTCTGCTCATTCTACGTTGTATCCATGTGCATGAAGTTTAAGTAACTTCGTAAGTAAAGTGCGCTCCAATCTCCAACGTGTTAACAGTGGTAGTGGAAAAAAATTGCACGTAATCTTTAACGTACCGGTGCCTTATCACAGTTCTTGGTTCCATTGAGTTGTTCATTTTTCTGTACACACGTATTATGTGATGAATATGGTATTTGCTCGATGATTTCGTGGCCATCCAGTTTGGCAGAGATCTACTCATCTGCTAACGCTCTAGCGCGCTGCGCCTCATTAGCCTTTAGGATTGTCTTCATCTCAACCTCCGCTTTGTCGGTGTTGTTTTTGCCTCGGAAGTAGTTTTCGATCTCCTCTAGTGTGCGTCCCTTGGTTTCTGGCAGGAAAAAGTACACGAACACGATACCGAGTACCGAGAGACAGCCGAAAAAGATAAACACGTTCGAGTTGCCAACCGTTTCTACCATCGACGGGTACACCTTCAGTATGATGAACGACATGGTGTAACCGAAGAAAATAGTAAGTCCGGAAGCGAATCCACGGATCTTGGTCGGATAAACTTCGGCGTTCATCGAGAAGGGTAGTGTTAGGAATCCGAGAGTGGCGGTGAAGATGAAGGCCACTAAAAGGAAGGTGGGAATCCAGGAAAGGGACGTACCCTTCACCGGATGAATGGCGCATATGGCGAGTCCAAACATGCAACAAGCCATACCGAAGCCCGAAAACAGGGCCGGCGGACGTCTACCAAACTTATCCGAGATGAACGACATCAGCACCGTGGTAACCACGCGCGTCAGACCCACGAACACCGCGCTCAGGAACGGATCTATAGCGACGCCGGCTTCGATGGAAAAACTGGCCGCGTATACGATGATTACGAAAATGCCGGTAAACTGCTGGAAGAAGAAGAACGTGCACATGATTGCGAGCGGTTTGTACACCTCCGGCTTCTTCAGTTGATCCAGTTTGGATTTTTTCGTCTGCGTCGAACGGAATCGGGCGATGTTTTCCTCGAGTGCTTCCAGCTCGGCCCTGATCTCTGGGTGATCGTCATCCTTGATGGCTCGTACCACCTTCAGGCATCGTTCCGCTTTTTCAAGACGCCTTTTGCTCACCAGCCAGCTTGGCGATTCCGGGAGTGGCAGCACCGTGAGCAGGGACACGATGGTAAACACGCCGCAGATCATACACACGAACCGCCAATCATTCTGTCATTTGGAAGGGGTGGTGATGAAAACAGTGAGGCTATGAGTAAACAATCTAAGCCCCTCACTTGTTGCCGAGGGGAAAGGAGGTTTATGGAGGATCCGATAGCAGCGGCTGAGCTGTTTCGTCCTCAATCATCTTCCCTGATAAGCATTTGACATACCTTGAACACATAGCCGAGCGTGTAGATACTGAGCATGCCGATAGCGGTGCAAAAGGCGGTTAGCAGCGTTAGACGCCCTCGGAGATTTGGATGGGCGACCTCCGCCGCGTACACCGATGCTGGAGTGCTAGATAAGCCTATCGCAATGCCTGATCGGTTGAGAAGAGACAGAGACCGAAAAAAAAAGAAATAATAGATGTCAGCAAATGTCGCCCTCGGCGAACGCGTAGTACCGCATAGATAAACGAATTGCGTTTGCGTTCCAGAAAACATACCGATGATTATACGCGCCACGATTAACTGGATGAAGAGCGTCGTGCTATCCGTACGGCTGGCGAAAGACATTATAGCCCAGGAAACGATCGATATGATGTTAATAAAGTAGAGCGTTTTCTTGCGTCCAACCTTATCCAACAGATAACCGGAAAGAAGCCCTCCAAACGGGCACATGATAGATGTAATGGACGCTGTACGTTGAGAAAGGGATGGAAAAAAATACGCAAAAACGGTTTATTTAAAGTTTTGTTCGTTTTGGGATATCTGAGCAATGGGAGGTAATCCTAGTAGAACCTACCGAACCACGTCGCGTTGGATTCCGTGAGCACCACTGAGGTTGTGGAATTCGTTAACTCGATCATGGCGATCGACGGGAAGCCGATGCCCATACCGGAAGAGATGATGGTAATATTGGCCACGACGGCCATCACGATTTGCGTGAGGGCGGCACGGCGTGTTAGTTGTGTCAGGACGGCATGGTTCGGGCTCTTCGATGGTGACTTTTGCGTCAGGGCGGTCTCTACCTCGGCCATATCCTTTCCACTCATTCTGTACTAAACTGCAAATTTGATATGAAAGTAAAATTGATGTTTTAATTACCTCATGACCAACCAGATCAGGCAGACTGTGGCAACTATATAGATGACAAGTTTTATCGAGTAACAATTTTGCCACGAAAACGTTGTGGAACTTTCATTCCAAGCGGAAAGGGATTTAGTGAGTAGCGTGATATGGAAATCTGTCCGTACGAAACGACACCACCTGTAGTCACCACTGCTGTACAGAAAAGGTTTTTAATTAACTGATCTTTCCGGTTTGGGATCACGGATCATTGGACTCAGCAGCCAATTTTTGATTACAAATCGAGCAATTTGCGTTGCAGCGAGCCGTTTCAGCAAAGGCGTTTGACGGTTAAAGATGTTATTTTTGCGTCTTTCATTTTCCATCTTTCGGTAATAAAAGGCGATAATAAACGGTTGTAAATCTTTGCCAAAAGGCACCGTTTTCTTCTTCCGTGCACACACTCCGAATAACTTTGAGAGTTTGCTGATAAAAACGAGAAGTTAATCGATTTGTCCATCCCACGATTCGGATTGGATTTGTTCGGACACATCTAACACAGTCTGTCTACTGTCTCTTTGCACATGATTCAGATTAGACCTGCGTGATTTTTGCGCCAACCACGTTTGGAACTGTCGCAAGATGCGTGTTTTTCAGCGTTCATATGTTCCAGTTTGAACTGGCACGACGAACCCGGCCCCCCATTGGAAACTTTTTTTTAGCGTTGCCTTCGAAATAATTGACCTGAATGAAGTGGCGCCGTTCCGGGGAGGATGTTATGCTATCTTTTCTCCTCTACGTTGCCGGGAATTTGCGTGCCGTGGTCCGGTAGCGATGTTGGCGGCACGATGAAGCGTGCACCGAGCGTTAACTTACCACTCCCTGTCTGGCAGTATTCGCAGACCAGAATAACACGCTCACAGTCTGCTAATTTGTGAAGTTTAGCACAGTAATCGTTAACAATCGTGTCACGAAGCTGCTAGTTGACGGAACTTCTCCACTGAAAACACCATCGAGTGAAGATAGCGGTTGGAGTAAGTGTAGTACGCGTCCTGCCACGAGAATGATCAGCTGGCATGCTGGAACGCACAGAGACCAGACACCAGTTCACCACTACACCATTGGAGCCGCGACTTCGAACGCGCAGAAAGCATAAATGTTTACCAATAATGCCCACGTTCCGGTCGTAGTGGTGGTGAGCTGGACGTATGGTTTGGTTGTGTGCATGTTCCGGTCTTTTTTTCGCCGCGAACACGAAGCATGCGCACAAAGCGAAATCAACAACGATTAGCGGATTTGAAAACGCGGCACGACAGATGAGAGAGGGTCATGAGGCGTTTGACAGCAAGTTTTCGCCTTCAACGCAGTAGCCTGAGGTTGCCAAACAAACTGTGCCAGTTTATTCGGGATGTTGGATTATTTTGGTTTTTAGATGCAGTTACAAAAATATTTATTAAAATTCGTACATGACACCTCCGCACAAGGAGTTGCGTGTGCCGGCAGACGGAACAGACACCAATTTAAAGGGAAAGATTTACGCAAACAGGTGGCATAGCCAGTACGGAACAAAACACCCAGCATGAATTATGATCAACTTGTGTCCAAAACATTTTTCCTTTATTACTCACGGGTGTAGGCGACCGGGTGTTGAAAACCTTCATGAAATAATTATTTACGATTGCGGACGTCCCGTTTGGCGCTGCTGGAAGTACTCTGGCCACTTTAACCGCTATATACGGACGATAAAAAAGTGTCTTGTGTAAAGTGCCCGATTCATTGATTGTCTCTATCTCTCTCTTGAACACCGATCCGAAGGACATTGAATGCTATTGACCCAATCTAACGTTGCAAAGGCGTACAATTTATTTACATCGCACGGAACGCAACGAATCGATTCTATGGATGGTAGAGGAGCAGGAGACACACAAGTTATTAGCTTGTCCATAGAGTCCAGTGAAGTAAGCCTTTATCAGAGAAGCTTTTTGCAATGGTACTATTTGAAGCACTGATCGGCCTCAAAATGTGAACCTTGGGTCATAAATCGGAGTTTTTTTTTCAACGTTCTTGTGGAGGCTGCTGACTGGATGAGATTGAAAGTTACTGCGTAATCGACCTTTTGTTTGCGTCATCGTACAGAGGTCGTTAGCATTTGCTTTAAAACTGATTCAATAGGAAACAGATTCAAGAACAAACCCCGCCGTCGGACAACGCTTGATAACTGTTTAGCCAAAACATAAAGAATATTTTAGGTCTACTCGTCATTAACACATGGGAATACGTTGGTACATATCATTAGTAGGTCGCGATCGATGATTAGGAGGATCATGTCATGACCGTCAAGCATATTAAATTAACACCTGGTTCTTATCTTGTTTTGATTATGACTCATATGTACCAGAAATATTTTTTTTTAAATTTTCGACTACTTTATGTTTCGTTCCAGCAGCTCCATTTGAGCTTATCGTAACATCAGCAACAAGTGCCTCAGTCCCTCAATGATTTGTTCGAGAATTGGCACTCCAATAGCGTCGGATGATCGAAAGTTAGAAGAGCCTTTGTGTATTGGTTTATCCTTTGCACACCTGTGGAGTGTGTTTTTTTTATGTCAGTGGGTACAGTTTGCGTAAAGTCCAACGCATATGTTGCGAACTATATTTAGCAGATAATTCTGCTACAGCGGAAACATTTAAGTTATAATTTTCATTCCTCAAAACTTGTTTCCGCAACCTGTTTGGAATAGGGTACATTCTGAATCAGGATTTGTTTACCACACGGTAAGATGCTGTAAGGGATGACAGATGGTGGTTTGTGCTCAACAGATGCCTCATTTTCCGTTTCTATTTTGACGAAGAAAATTCGCAGAGTTCTCTCCAATGGTTGTTCAAATTTGATACTCTTCACATTAACAAATGCTATCGTATTGAAACCACATGAAAACATATTTTTAGAAATTTAAATTTAATATATTTTTAAACAATTTTGTTTTCATTTTTCACTTTCGATAGGATACTGGGCAGTATGATACGCTCTACTCCTAATTCACTTTACACGCTGATGTTGTCGGTCTCACACTTGACTCTGAGCAAAGTCGCTCAAAACTTACTCAAAACGCATATTTAGCACGCACGGGTAAACGTTGTTCAATTTGAAGCAAAATTGTGCGGACAGCGTTTTACCCTTGACCGAAACGGTCGGATTCTTAGTTGACACTGCGATGCGGATCTTCTATTAATAACCGGAACGATTTAAACAGCACTTGCAGTATGTTTTCGTTTTTTCCGTAAGACGATCGACGTTTCTTACGAATTTATTTTTCATACACTTAACGTTGCATCGATTCGTTAACCTGTTTTTGATCGTTTTGATCTGTACTCTGTTATGTTTTTTGGGTTCTCGCCTCCGGTGCTCGCGTGTGTTGTGAAGTGTTTACACTTTAATGCACTTTACTAGTTTAATTTACAAATAATGTTCAATTACAGCAAATCAATGGCTCGATCTAGTACAACGGTCGCAGAAAGTATCGTGTATTTAACAGCCTTATTTGATAATCACACAACTTACGCAAATGACGAACGTGTGGCCGGCTCAACCCGTCGCACTTTATCGTTTCGTTGCTGTTGTTTTTTGCTTGTGCGCAACGCAGCCAACCGTTCTGTTGCTGCGCGCCTTTGAGAAGCGAACAGTGTGCACTAAAGTTCGTTCGCATCATCGGGCTAGACTAAATACGCATTATCATCACGAAACGAGCCCGAAGTGGACTCGCGTTCGTCGTTCACGAATGTGGACGCGCATGGCCAATCCGGCTTAGTTCCCGCCAAACAGCTTCGTGTGACCGGCCGGCAAACACATGCAAACAAGCGCCATACCACACCAAAGCTTTTCTATTATCAGCAACGGCAATGGAACGAGCGCACGATCCAGTGTTTGTACGAGGTGTCCACTGCTCTATCCGAAAAGTGGGACGCGATGCGTGCAGAAGATAGAAGACAACAAGAAACATACTTCAATGGTGGTAAGCACGTGCTCACGCTATGCTACTACGATCCAAAGTTTGCCAACCACCACATTGACCATCCTTGAACTTGATGGATTTATGGAACAGCAAGCGCGTCACTATAACAACACTTTTTTATAATACATTTTATAACAGGACATTGTGTCTGATGCAGTTCATTCATATAGCGGACGCTTTGATGCAGCATAACTGCGCTGTGCCACGTGGTGAGTGGAACTTTACTCTGCTTTACTTGTATACCACTTAATTGCGTTAATGAGAAGCCTATCAGCAGCAGGAGTGATTAAGTCTATTACTATGCCTTGTTGTCAGATAATAATACCTTATCATTGGGCGTGCAAACAATCTGATTTATGGAGCATATAATAGGTAGCTGTATCATTTGGGAACAGGCTATACAATAATACTTAATTTATGGACCAAACGACCCGACGCACTTATCATTGTACAGACTCCAGTTCAGAAGCATAATGGAGTTGAGTTGAACAAATAGGCAAAAGACAGAAGACGACAACGATACAATTTTGGAGGGCCAATTAAGTTATTTATATAGAATATCACATATCTATAACAACTACGTTGTAGATCGTTCTCATGATTAAGGATTTTCTACGATACTTGTATGGAAATTATGCAATTTTTCTTCTTCTTCTGTTTGGCGTAACGACCGAAGTCATGCCTGCCGTTTTACCGGTTTTCT
>JXXA01019895.1:0-10125 GCA_000956255.1 Anopheles punctulatus
AACGCATTATCGCGTTATTACACTGTTCTACGAATTCGTATAACAATTCTTCTTTCCTTTCATTGTTTTCCCCTTTTACTTTACTTTGTTTACATCCCATTTGACAGATGTCAACCCGGTGGCTGCTCTTAACACAACACGTGCGGAGTGCGGTATTCTATACCTACGATTTTTATTGTCAGTTAACCCTACGTATGTAAGGAATTAAATTTGCAGTAATGGAAGTGGATGAAAATGAACCCACCACCCATACAGTGCAAGCACGTTTTGTATCGGATGCGGGAGAAGAAGCTGGACCACCGTTAGCCCTGCCGATAAACGTAACAAAGGAACAGTTGGAGCTGATCTGCAACGCACTGCTCAAGAATGTAAGTAGCAATCTTGTGCTGAACTCACTCACTAGGCTCATGTTTGCAATCTCGTCCTTAGGAGGAACGCACACCGTATCTGTTTTTCGTGAACGACAACGAGATCAAACAGTCCATCGATCAAACCGTTGACCGGACGAAGCTAAGCGCGGAAGATGTTCTCGACATTGTGTACCAACCGCAGGCCGTCTTCCGAGTGCGTGCCGTATCGCGTTGCACCAGTACCATGCCTGGGCATGCTGAAGCAGTTGTAGCACTTGCCTTCAGCCCGAATAGTGTGCACCTGGCGAGTGGATCCGGTGACAAAACGCTCCGGCTGTGGGATCTGAACACCGAGACGCCTCACTACACCTGCACCGGCCATCGGCAGTGGGTGATGGTTGTGGCTTGGGCACCTGACTCGCTGAAGATTGCTTCCGGTTGCAAGGCTGGCGAGATCCGCGTCTGGTGTCCCAATACGGGCAAACAACTAGGCCGGCCACTCGTAGGTCACAAGAAGTTCATTAGCTGCCTGTCGTGGGAACCGTACCATCGGAATTCAGAGTGTCGCTTTCTCGCTAGTGCCGGTAATGACAACGATGCGCGGATCTGGGACGTTGTGCTGGGTACGTGCGTGAAAGTAATTGCGGGTCATACAGCCCCGGTAACGGCGGTGCGATGGGGTGGTTCTGGTCTACTGTACACCTCGTCCCGTGACCGCACGATCAAAATGTGGCGGGCGGAAGACGGCGCACTGTGCAAAACGTTCACTGGACATGCACACTGGGTAAACAATCTGGCACTCAACACCGACTACGTACTACGAACTGGGCCTTTCCACCCGGTGATGGACAAAGGGCTGATGTACGGGGTAGGCAGCAGTGCAGAGGATAAAGCGAAGCTCAAGCAGATGGCACTTGAGCGGTACGAGAAAGTCTGTCCAGATGGCGTGGAGTCGTTCGTTTCGTGTTCGGACGACTTTACATTGTATTTGTGGCGAGCGAACCAAAAGCAGTTCGTCACGCGTATGACCGGCCACCAGAACGTGGTAAACGACGTAAAGTACTCGCCAGATGTGAAGCTGATCGCGTCCGGGTCGTTCGATAAATCGTTGCGGTTGTGGCGCGCAAGTGACGGTGCGTTTATCTGTGCATTGCGTGGGCATGTGCAGGCAGTTTATACGGTTGCGTGGTCGGCTGATTCGCGATTGATATTGAGCGGCAGCCGTGACTCGACTCTGAAGGTATGGAGTGTGAAGGAGCGAAAACTGGCTCAGGAACTACCTGGCCACGCGGACGAAGTGTACGGAGTTGATTGGGCGCCAGATGGATCGAGAGTCGCTTCCGGAGGGAAGGATAAAGTACTGAAGCTGTACGTATTGCTTTCTGTGACGGAGTTCTTGATTATTTTATTTATTTTTCAATTTTCTTTCTCTTTCTTGCAGTTGGGCATACTAATGCGTCACGTCGCGAGAGTTCTGTACAGTGTTTCATGTACGGTTTCTGTTTATTTTCTTATTAATTTCCGGGTATATTTTTGAATAAAGTGTACCGATCCATTCTACTAATCTGCAAATAATCCGCTGGATCCACAAACAAATTAAATCCTGTTTTTTTAGTATTTTAAGTGTCGACGGTTACATGAGAAGAAACAAACATGATTATATTAACAATATTGTAAATATTCACGTATTTTACCATTAATGATTTTTTTTGTAAAAGAAGAACTTTTCATAACGCATGAAGATGGCAATACGTGCTTTTTTATCAAAATTTAGTCACAAAACATGATCATTGAGTATTGTTTTCATCATTTGGTTGTCTGTTGATGTAAAATAAAAGAGTCATTTTGAACGCGCAGATACTTGAAAATATTTTGATTATGAATCCAAAATTTCGAAATATATATAACTTCGATATTTTATTATTTCGATATGTTCGATATAACATTATAAATTTAGTTCCATACATCGTCGGTTCGTTTTGGCAAACGATATAATTTTTCTTTATCTAACTAAAATAACATCCAAAAACACATTAAGTAAGATGTATAACACTATACAAGATCTTTAGCGAATAATAACACAAGCTATTATTCGTAGAGCTGCCTGCGTTTTTACTTTCGACCAATAAGCTTAACGCAGAAACATCTTTTGCTGGTGGTGGAAAATGCACAATTGTGCACGACGTGAATGTGGCTCCCATCAAGCCAGCCGTCCAGCTTCATCCATGCTTACAGTCGGCCAAATTTCTCCGTAGTTATATATGTATAAAGTTGAAGGTAGTCCTCAAATCGTCTTTGAAGTAATTTGCATTCTCCGTGTAGCTCCGGTTAGATAACATGAAATTGACTATTATCTATTATTGACTAAATCCTCACTTTAAACGCACAGTGTAAAAAATATATCACTTATCGAAAGAGTTAGCTGCTCTAGCTCAGAGTCTACGACATTAGTTGCCACTAGAACTAGAACTAAACTGAACAAATGATTATATGATTTGAATGCCTTATGCTTCACGCGTTGCTCTATTTATATGGTGCGGTTCAAACTATAACAAAATACTTGAATGCCTAGCGGATATAATATTTCATCTACCACTTTAACGACGACGACAATAATGGTAATCCACCAACGACGACGACATGATGTAAAATTATAGTAATTTTAGATAAATAGATTAATTTAGTATTAATTTTTTGGGGATTGTTTAAGAGTGGTGTACTGCTATGAGACAATTTTTGATTGAATGATTTCATGACGCGATGATTTTATTACGTGTTGGTAAAGATATGAAAACGAGTTTTGTTAGTATTCAATGCTTCATGGTGTTTCTTCTTTGAATATAACCGTTAGATAATTGCTTAGATAAAAATAGTATTTACCAAGATTTAAATTAATTATTAAAACATACAATAGTATTCATGATTCTACCGTTTCGAAACAGTTCAATTACAAATGCGGTGAGAAGGTTACAATTATTGCAGAAAAATACAAAATTTATTGAATTTCAAGCAACAAGGCAGTTATGAAGCACTCCTGCACAGTTGCTAACCTAGCATACCCAAAATCTTACATTTAATTTGTATTAATCATGACTTTTCATGAGTTCACATGCATTTCATATTCTTTTAATATAGTCTCACATTATTAATGTAATCATTAACTTATGCCATTTTCTATTAAGTGCAATGATGTTTAGGCAACGTGGTTTCATATTCCCAACTGAAGCATATGCCAGTAATATGGATCAGCGTAAATCAATCAAAAATTTCAAACAAGTAGTTCGACTGAGGTTAATTTAATATAATGAGTCGTCATACACTTTGGCGTGAGAAAGACAACGGGTTTTATTCACTTCTTGTCTAATGAGTTGCAAGATAACAATCCCTCTTTTTCCCTCTGGAAAATCCTTTGCTGCTAGAAAATCTGCTCTGAAGTAATTCTAATGTGAAATACTCAAAAACAAAAAGCTCCCTAAACAATATAATATCACACACTAACCCTATATACACTTCAACCTCACCTTCAAGGAAGAAGCTCAAACTGAAATCTTTTATAACCACATTTGAGCGAAATCTTTTTTACCGGACGGCTGATGTCGGAATACTCTTCATCATATACTCGATCAAACACGGCACCGAGCGGTTCCATTTGTTCGCGCATTTCCTTTTCCCGGTCACCCAAACACCACAGTATGCTAACGTGAAACGCACGTTCCGCGTAAAATACCGGCAGCTGGTATTTGCGCAACGTTTCGTCCAACTCGCAAACTATTTTCTCGAGATCCTTATAGAACTCTACCGCCACGCGCACACCAAGAAACGTACGAGTCCGTTCCTCGTTCACGTACACCTGCAGGTCGGAAAAGATAACCGGGAAGCGCCTCTGATGGGCCAACCGATTCCGCACATTACCAACAAACGGAATTATATTGTGATACTGTAGAGTAAACGTTTTCGAGAGGCTCAAATGCATTTGTTCGACCGGTTCGACAGCCAACGAAGTGGCCTTAGTTAGCAGCGCTTTGCATTCGTCTTGCAACTCGATCCAACCGTCGGAATCGTTGTCTGGAGGAAGATAGTAAACTATTTAATTGTAATTCTGAACCTCTATCAGTATTGTGCCGCACTTACAGTCGATGTAGACGAAGGTAGCCCAATTACCCCGCTCGTGCGGGAATGAACGTATGCGACCCTGATGTTTGTTGTTGTCATTTGATTTATCCTTTTCCTGGTCATTGAAGCGGAATACTGGCGAAGGAAGCTTTAAATCTGCCCCTTTTGTTTCGGGATGAGTTTTACGATCCATTTCACTTCACGACGACCATTGCTTAAAGAAACAATGTGTGCCTTATTCGTATGGGGGATGATAAACTATCGCGCCGGTTGGAATACGTTCTTCACTGACAAACAGTGACAGTAGAAGATATTTGCTTGCATTGGTTTACACGGATGGTTTCATTACATACTGTAGTCAGTCCTAGATCAGGAACTACACGGTGCATGAAATTCGATCTAATTTTTGCTGTAAATTTAGATAATCAACAAGAAAACTGATTCTATTGATTTTATTTGCTTTCAAACAAGTTCTTATTGTGAAAGAATAACTCCTTTGGTTAAAGTAGTTTCATACCTCAATACTGAACATATTGAAACAGTAAAAGCCTGACTAACCTTAGTTCGTTTATCCGTGTTATCCGGACTCCAAACAATTTATGAACCGGTATGCGTTTTATAAAATTCAAATTAAATAAAAATTTTGGAGACGGCCCGGTGATGTGGTGGTAGCGGCGCCGGTCTTCACACGACAGGACCGGTATCATAATCCTAATTGGACCGTCTCCCCGTAGAGAGGAGTGACTAACCACCTGTGGGGGTAAAAATTAGTATTGAAAGACGGTTAAACGCAGGCATAGCTTCGGTCGTTACGCCAAAGAGAGGAAGGAGAACATTTTTGGGAAAAAGCATCATTTTGCGAAATTAAGTAATGCAAAATATAAAAAAAAACATATAGAGACGAGCTGTTTCGGATGATTGAACTACTTATCAGTATGTTTGGCTCATACCCTGGATAGCCCACACTTTACAGTAACTGTTGATCCGCTAGGAACAGACGGTGCAATTAGTGCTAGAAAACACAAAGCGTACACGATTTAAAACTTTTATATCATCATTATCATGCAATAATTATGAAAAGCACTTAATACGAGGTCCATTAAAATAGGAAATAGCATTTATAGCTATGAAATCAGTACTAACAAGTGTTACGAGTGAATCTCATTTGTAGTGACTAGAGATAACTAATTTTCTTCCAAAAGTACAGCAGCTTTTGGCAGCCAAAAGTACCGCGGCTTTAGGTGAAGAGATCGAAATGAAAGGTAGCTTAGTATGTACAGAATATTTTTAAATCGCTCTGGAGAGCTTCCCAGTTTGAGGTTTTACTATCAAGTGGAACCAATAATGACAGCAAAGTTGTTTTTGTTTAAAAAATTAAAATTAAGAAAACAATAAGTAAAAATTTTAAAACATCAATGTAAATTGATGTAAGCGTTTTAAAACATCTACAAACATATGAGATAATAAGGTAATTTCGGTTTATTTAAGTTTTTTAAGTTTCAAAATGTATCCGTTTGTATAGTCGTTAAAATTATCTCCCATGACCAACGGGATAATAACTCTCACTACTGGACATCCATCCAATTATGTATCATTTTGTACCATAGTAAATTTTAGTTTTACATTTTTTCTCAACTTTATAGCGGTTTATAGAGAAAAAAAAATATTTTCCTTGCAATGAATCGTTCTTCACGAATAAAGATGGCCCTAAATGATCATATAGATCATCTCCGTGATATTGTTATAAAATTGTGTATGATATTATTTCGCCCGGACATGTTCACATTATTTACTATGCGCGATTGTTGACCTTTAACCCTCATTGCACGTGCTAGCGGAACGTTAGCATTCGTTCGTTTTTTGTTTTTTTTTTTTATTCATGTTAAGTTTCTCGTATTCGTATGTCAGGATTGATCAGGACACCTGCCTGCAGGCACGGTCTCACAGCAGATGAAATAAAAAGAACGAAGATAAATAAATCCGTGATAGGGATTCAGAGGCTCCAGCGCCAGCATGCCACGAGCGTGTTGTGCGTATTGGCAGTGAAGAAAAAAAAATGGAGCGTTGCATCTCACTGGAGAAAATTTAATATATTTATTCTATTAATTGTCAATCCAAATATTTGGCGAGCATGTGAGTAACATGCAGTGCAAACATTTCCGCGTTACTACACGTTTTTTTATGAGCCAGATTTCTTGATCGGCGCACTTTAAGATGGAAGCCACCGCCGGGAACTTAAAGCGTGACCACAAGACCATTTTCCGACCGGCCATCGAGCATTTAATCGAGTGAAGCAATTAGGTCCCGGGCTAGTGTGAAACATCTTCGCGCAACATAAACACTAGCCGTTTGATGGCAGTTCTGGAGACGGCTTTCGCCAGCAATCGTGTTCGTCTGTACTCTCACACACACATTGCGTGCAACATGTTTTTAGCCGACGATTACGGGATGGGCTCAGGGCATCGTTTGCAGGCACTTTGGCGTCCGGTGCTGCTTTCATAATTCAATTCAATTACGTGTCCGGCACGCGTTTCCCGGTCGGTATAGACACGGGCACTGTCACCCGGACCTGATTGCTTCAATTACCGCTCACTTGGTCGCCCTACCGTGGGAGAATCGTGCGGAACCGTCATCGCACCGGTCGGGGTTTACTTTTCAACTTTGCTACCACTGCCTGCTTTCGTTCCCTGCCGGCAGGCGTCTTGTTTCGGACCGAAACCCCTCGCAGCGAGCGTTCGGCAAACCGTTGTTGCCTCACAAATGGCGGAAGAATTTGATTACGTGATTTGATTTATTCGAAGTGGCCACATCCACCCCGGCACCCCGCCAAGATGGTGGCCACTTTTTCTGCACCACTTTGCCCGACGCTAATGGACGCTGGTGGAAGTCATGCTTATACTTATGTGCGTAACTGTCGAGAATGTTTTGACTGGTCGGTCCGGGCGCCAACTACACCATCTCCGGTTCCAACCGGACATGAGCTGAGCACTGCTGGTGACAGGTACTGGAATGGTGCGCAACGTAACCCCTAACCGGACCATCGTGAGCATCGTTAAGCACGAATCTGCACAATAATTCCACAACAATACACAAAACACCCGTTCCCGGCAAAGTGGTAATCCGGGACAAATTGAAGACATGACTCGACTCCCCGGCTTTTCCCTGGATCCCATTCCGAGGATTTTTGGAACTCCGCACGAGGTGACGAATGGCTTCTGGAACGATTGTTCCTTGTTGTGTGCGACTGTACAGTGGCCGACAATCGGGTTCGAAGTATCTTGAAAGCAATATCTAGCAGCATGGGGATTAGATCGCAACATTGCTGCCTCAAGAATCAAGTTGGAAATGACTGTTGATCGTTACCGAGTGACGTTCAATGCTAACGCCAGCCTACAACGACGCTACCGCCCACTGGGCCTGGCGTTTTTGTCGTCTGCCCATGACTGACTAACAAATAATTTCACTTCAGCGTCGGCAAAAACGTACCCTCAAAGCAGGACGAACCGGTCGGATGTTTGCAATTACAGCTGCGAGGATTTCACCCAACTATGCAGCGGTCCAAGATGGGCAGATTATGCGCTCGGTTCGTGTTGCTGCTGCTGCAGTGCAAAGCCTGCACTAGCTAAGCCCAGACAGCCGCGACGAAGTTTGGTCGGGCAAATTTGGAAAGCCATAAATCGTGAATTTAGCTTCTAGCCGAGACAAGAATAGACATGCTGCACATATGCATTATGGATGAAGCTATGTGAAGATGAGGGCTTGAAACGCAACAGAAAGTAAAGTCATAATCGTGCAACGCATCACGGAACGCTTTACCAAGGCCGTGGGCAGTGGCAGATGGATGTGTGTTAAATATCCAGTCCAAATATTCACCTCCATGTCCAGACGGACACTCGGACGTCTCAAGGTAAGATTTAGGGTGAAGATTTAAGATTTGAGCGGCGCCAGTCTTTCACGCGACAGGACCGGTTCCATTATCTCAATCGGAACGTCTTCCCCTAGTGTGGAATGACTAATCAGCTATCTAACCTATCTAACCAGTTATTTACTAACCAGGTAAAATCAGTCCAGAAAGCCAGTAAAACGGCACGCATGACTTTTGTCGTTACGTTAAAGAAAAGAAGAAGATTCAAGTCCATTTCGGGAGCAGCTTGCAGCGGTAATAGTCTACCGTGTTTTATATTTTAACAGTAATCCTGGGAAGAGATGGTTTCTCAGGATGACTGTTTGGATCTGAAGGCAAAACTCTGGATTGAAACAATTACAATAAAAGAATGAGATTAAAGAGACTTCCACAGGTTCTGTTCGCATATTTGGAAGCTTGGCTCCACCGTTCAGGGGTACGATCAATGACAAAGTATCTCTTTAAAGTACGCACTCTCAAGGCGAGCCTACTAAACAGCTAGTCACACAAAACACACGAGGATCAAACGCTGGTGTTTGATAATCAATTTCTAATCTCGACGACACCGTACGAACAAACAAAATGTCCCGGCAAACGGCTCGTCTGTGTGCGAGCGGGCCGAAAATAGGTAAATGAAATGTTTGGCTATTCCAGGGTTGGAATACTACGCTGTGGCGCCTAGAAGAAAACATGGAGCCAGTGCCAAGAATAAGCAGGCAAAACGAAAAAAAAAACAGCGTTCAAGGTGACGTTTG
The DNA here is from genome assembly GCA_000956255.1 of Anopheles punctulatus. NCBI lineage: Eukaryota > Metazoa > Arthropoda > Insecta > Diptera > Culicidae > Anopheles > Anopheles punctulatus. The sequence continues at coordinate 9,123 of JXXA01019895.1, forward strand.
CCGCTGGGCTTGTCAAATTCCGGGGCAAGGTGGCTATCAAATTCCAGCGCACGTAGCGCACACATACATCCAGTGGCTCACCATTAAACCGTAGGTCTGCAGCATGTCACCGGCGAAGAGCCACAGCATTCGGGCAGCAACGGAACGATAAGCTTAATTTAATCTCGAGCACATAATCTTCGGAACAAGAGGCTCCTCCCGACGTCCCCTGCCGATAAGAGTGTCGACTTCCCGGTGACGTGTTTACCGGTGGTAGAATTGGCTTACCGACACGTTGCCCTGATGCCTGACGCATTGGGTCACCACACCCCCATGCATTGGGTGTTGAAAAGGAGCACGAAAAACAACAATGTTATGGGATTTTTTTGTAGTTTTTTTTTTAACAAGACGTCACCTTCTGCGGCACGCTCCGATACCGACGTCTCGACGCTGCGTGTGAAACACAATCTAACAGCACGCACGGCGGTACGCCCCCTCCAGTATTGTTGGAGCAAGGCTGTTTAGCTTTCGTGAAGCGATTTGATTTTTTTTTTATTTTGCTTCTTGGCGTTCTGTCGCCCGTCGGTTCTACAATCGGTCGGGATCACCGGTGCCACGGGTAATGCCATTATATCTGCTTGCCGGCACGTGTTTGTTTGCTGTTTGCTTTCCATCTACGCACGAGCCGGAACGGGCGTGTGGTGGCACATCCTGCACACGGCCGTGCTATAAAACGTTTGAAAGTGATATAAAGTTAACCTGGAAACAATCAACGGGAGCCGAGCGAACGGCTTGACCTTCTCGTGCATTGATGGAAGAAGGCAAGCACCGATGATGGCGCGTGGATGCAGGTGGTGTCATGGGAAAACTTTCCGTCTTCCATGACTTCTCCGATTGTTTATTGACTGACACAAAATGTACAACTGTGCATGTTTCGTCTTCCGGTGTACTGGGCTTTGTCTGGGATGAATGGGTTGTGCCGCCTGCAAGTATGCAACTCAACCATTTGTTGTTAGCAAAATAA